>JBBPLO010000228.1:9337-26183 GCA_038089835.1 Retiboletus flavoniger
TACCCCAGCACGGGTTGAGATCACCCGAGCCGTCAGCTCGAGTCCGGTCTCGGAAGCATGGTGACACCACCGCCCTCACCGCTCCATACATTGCGCATTCAAATCAGCAGCCCGTCTTGGCTTGGCTATCTTTATCTCCTCGGGCAACGAACGAACATACTTCGGGATGGAAAAAGACGGGTCATCATCGAGTCTACAAGGTCCCTCCGCATCATGTCTGAATCACTCTGGATAGCGCCCAGAAGCGGTCAGGATTCCTCTTCCGATACACGTCAGAGTGGATGGGTCGAGCACTGGAACTCTCCTAGATCTTGCGACACTTCGGAGCCGTTTTGCACTAGCCTACTGTGCCTCCCCTGGCCAAGTACACTTCAACATGTCGGGGCAATTCGGAATGGTCAGATGGAGTGTTTCAATCTGCTCGCAGACCTTCAATGAGTGAAAGAGAGCAACACAATAGCCGTTAACGTCCCACTAATGGGCTCGAGAAGAAGAAAACTGAAATAAAATGGATTGAAAGGAACAGTTTCGATGCCCAATTCTATCAGAACCCACATTAAGAGCGAAGGCAAGGAACATATGGAGAGGGAATATGGTATGAGGATGCCGACTTAGCATGAGTCTCAGACTCGTCTGAGCTCGTGCCTCGCCAACAGATCCTCATGCACTTGTAGCTAGAGAGTCACATGACTCAAATCAGATCAAAGACAACGAACGAGCTGACCATGTGCAAGAACTCGTACACGCAAAGGGTCTGTGGACGACGTTTTGCATGGCATCTTTCCATCGCCAAACCATCAAAGGTCATAGGTACCAACCCTCCTAACACATCTGGGCTGTGGTCGAATATAGTCATCCGGGCCAGGCTTGATAGTGTCCCACACCTCTTCGGCAAGGCTTTCCATGACCATGGTTCGCAAGTCGGAACTAGTCGGTCTTTCAAGATGTGAGCCATCAGGACCTAGACCTGAGGGCCCGGAGTAAGGTGGCCTGGCACCTCCGCCCCTCCCGGTCCATGGAAAACCGACAGGCCACGTAGGCAGTCAACATATCTCCCGTCGACCATTCATGATTCATGGCATATTTAGAAATATCAGGTCGACATGACCGCGTGACAGACGCACCTCGGGACCACACTCAGAATCACACTCTACCCACACGTTCCAGTCCAGCCATCCCATCAGGCGCGTCAAGTCCTCTGTCCAACCATTCCACAGGTAAGTCGCCTCGGCAATGCCAGGGGATTCCTTGGCGTTTAACAACGGGTTGATCTCTGCGTAAACCCCCGAAGCTCACATCTTCGTCACCACGCGGCAAATCTCTCGAGTAGTCCCCGCACAACCCGAAGAAGTAATTTCTTTGAATTCGTCATAGAGTCCAACTCGGACTCATGGAGTACGTATGTGTCGTCGCACAGTGCTTGTATATGGGAATTGTTCAGCCTAGGCCAGCATTGTCTGATGGGTCGGTTGGTGTGGCTGAGAAAAGGAGGTAGGGTGTCAGCATGATTTTGAGCTGAGTTTGAGTTTTCTTCGCGAAGTCGACCATTTCGTCTGGGTGAGTTGTCGACGAATTCAACAGATAGCGTGCGAGTTCAAGCCGTTGGGCGTATCGGTCAACTATGACCTGGACGAGGGTTGGCCAGTCAATTCCGCTCGACAGACCTGGAGATCTGATCAAGGTTGCCTCCAGCCTTGACTTGAGAGCCGATAAATCCTCGCTGGATATATTTTGCACACGATGGTCCCACCTTTCCTGACCGGCTCGAATGCCAACCAATGAAGGTGCGAGTTGGGTGTCGTAGAAGGATATCAATCCAACCAGATCCAACTGAATGCGTGTCTCGCCAGGGAAGCGACTGTGCCAAGAACCGGCATTCATGGCTTCGAACAAGACGAAAATGCTATCCGAGTCTACCTCAGTTCCTCAAGCAAGAGATCGGGTAGACGGACTCACACGTTGGTTGAACAGCAGGTCGACTTACTGGATTTGCAAAAGAAACCACGCTAACACCAGAGGTAAAGTCGCAAAGCGTGGCCTCACTAAAGCCATTTAAGGAAGGCTCAGCCGCGGGGGGGAATGATTGCTCACAAATCCATTTCTATTCTACAACGTCGTCAGTGAGGGAAGATATGGGATAAAGTGGGGATTTACTTCACAAAGCCATCCACACCGAAATTCTTTCCCCATTCACAAAGGTCTCGAATCCGCTGCCATTCATCCATGATACACCGGAGCTTGGTCTACCCTATGCGACAAGGTCTTGTGCATCCAATGAGCCGTACGGAAGTTTCACGGCACTGCTACCATCGAAATATACGACTTCGAGGGGTCGGGTGGTCGAGAGCGTGAGATGCCAACATCCTTGCTGGAAGTACTCCAATCGATCTCGGCAGAAGAGATATGAATGTTCAGGACCTGTAGCAACCCATTCCGGACCTGGTGGTAGCTCATGGAGGTTCGTTCCATGATAGAGAAATGTTCTTTTCGGAATGCTTCCCGGTACGATGTTATGACCTGGACGAGAATATGGACTTTGGGGGAAACCGGACAAAGTGTGTGGATCGCTTACCATTTCTCATACGTGTATTGGGCCAGTGCTGAAGCGGTGAGTGCACCGTCTCGAACACGAGGTGATCAGTAGCATTGGAGGTCGGGAGCTTGTCTAGGCTCCATTCCGTCGAGTACTCGTCTTTCAGAGTAACTGGATGATGCTCATCTCCCCAATGGGGACTAGGCCCCAATGGTACCTGGTCGCCCAACGCGGGGACCAGAACTGCTGCAAGAAGACAGAGAAGAGCTGCTTGCTACATAGCAGAAGACCATAGGAGTGGTTGGGCAGAACCCGGTGGTGTCCATGCTATATCCTGCTCCGGGTGCGCCCTAAAGCACGAATTCGTATGTCACAATCGGAAACACACCTCATTCGATGCAGGATGCAACAGCGCCCGTGTGAGAATGATGGCTGGATCCTACTGCAGGTCACTTCCACCTTTCTTTCAGCTCATGTTCTGGTAGCAGGAAGAGCGGTCCATCAGTTTCAAATAGTTAAGCAAGTAGACAAACGGATTCAACAGCGATAGCTCGGGTGATCTCAACCCATGCCGCCACTGGCACGTTCGTCATGGCGCATTGCAGAACATTGTTAGATGATCGCAAGATGGCTGCTTCGACTCCGCTCCTGCCATGCTAGTGCATTTCTTGATCGGAGATGCAGAGACATACATCGGCATGGGTTGAAATCTCCTGAGCCGTCGGCTCGAGTGTTACATGGCGACCCATTTTGATCGGAGATCGAAGACATGAGTTGAGATCGCCCGAGCCGTCGGCTCGAGTCCCATCGTTGCATGGCGACACCACCGTCCTCACCGCTCCATACATTGCGCATTCATCGACAGCCCGTCTTGGTTGTATTTGTCTCCTCGGACAATGAACGAATATATTCTGGAGATGGAAAAGGACGAGTCGTCATCACGTCCACAAGGTCCCTCCGCGCGATCGCCGACTGGCAAGCCCACAAAGAGGGCCTGCTCGGCGTCGAAGAACATGAGCACCATGTCATCACGTTCGTGTCTGCTCATCCACGCTGCACAAAACTGATCCCACCCCCTCGGCTACTTTTTCAAGTCATGGCAGGGACAACAAGATTCACGTTTGGCAGCGTCCGACGGAATCGGTGTTCATCCGACAGGGTGGGGCAGCGTCTTTGACCGATCAACCTCCCCCTCCGCTATGCTATTCCTTTGACGTCAACGCACTCAACTTTTGCCGGTTCTCGCTTCTTCCGACTCCCACTTCACATAGCGAGGTTACAGCGCTCATCGCTGTCCCAAACCTCGTCGAATCAGCCCTAGTAGGCTCTCCGAGCAGGCGTTTACAGCTCTCATGTGAACACACACTTTAGGCGGACATTTGGACGTTGCCCAACCGCACAAGACTACATGCTGCTATCGGGAATACAGAAGATACCTCTGTTACTCACTTCTCCGATGGCCGTTCTGGACGCAAATCAGGTCAGTCGGACCCAGCTGCACATCGATATGTCCTCTGAGAATCCACAGGCATCACCATGTCGATGCATCTTTATTATGCACCCTGGACGTCCCCATCTACGTCAAAGGCACAGCGAGAGCTCCGACTTTTATGCGCATATGAAGACGGAGGCGTCGTCCTCCGCAAGCGTACCACCTCTGAATACACGCAGACAGTGGGAGGCAAAGGGTGGGAAGCCGTCTGGAAGAGTCGATTGCATGTCGAATCAGGTTGGTCGTCGCGCGCTAGCGCAACACCGACGTTCGTTGCTGACGCACATTGGCTCTAGTGATGGCCATGGCGGTATCCAAGGACTGTAGCCTTGCGTTGACGGTCTCTGCCGATCACCTCGTTGGGAAATATGACCTTGTACGTCATTGTGCGGTGGACTCGAGATGAGACTCTGATCGTATCTCTTCTCAAGAATGCACCCACGCAGGTCGAAGCGGACCAGTCGGCTCGGGCGTTCAGAACCAAGCATCCAGGTAATGGTGCCATTGCCATTCACGACGGTGGGCGTGTATGTGCAATCGGAGGCTGGGACGGCCGGTGAGCCGCGCTCTTTCACTACGGATGGTGTCATGGCCTCTCAGCCTCCTTGGCATTCAGAATGCGGCTTTACTCGACTAAGAGCTTCAAGCCCCTTGGAACGTTGGTGTACCACAAAGATAACTGCCACGCCCTCGCTTTTGCCTCGACATACGAAGGACGCACCACTGACAGTAATGTTTCGAGTGGGCTGGATGGGGGTCAGGATAAAGACGACATGACTGACGAAGAAAAACAACTACGAGGACGGTGGTTGATTGCGGCAGGAAAAGACAACCGAGTATCGATATGGGGTTTGATGAACTTCGAAAAAGGGTCAACTATCAGCTCATGATGTTACAAACTCGGATCGTCAAAATTTGGCAGACGAATGGATGGTATGTTATGTAGACTACAATAAGCAGATGGGTGACGATAAATAATTCTGGAAACGATTCGACAGCCAAGGTGACAGGACCCAAACTGACAACTCCAGCACGCGCTCGTCTATTGTACATCAGACGGCGAATATCCAAGACATGTCACAAGAGACCAGCCGAACGCAAGTCACGCTGTAATCGGGTTTCTTCAAGCTCCTGCTGTGACGGAATGTGCATTTCATCTTGGACTGATTCTGAGTCGTCCAACCCAGAAAGATAGAATACGCTTTCGAGCGTCTGGCGGGTAACAATATCCTGCTCGATGTCCTCCGCGGTAGGTGGTCCTCGCACTTGGGTAGCACGAATGGAGGCTTCCCAATGCTTGACACGCCAGAAGCCGATCAAGGAGGACAAGAGAATGAACCAGCCTAGAGGGAAAGGCAGGATCAGCATCCTAGGTCCAACGACGTCCCTTGTCTACGTACCCAACGTCATGAGCAAAAATGACAACCACTCTCTCGACGTGATACTGAGGAATGCGCTATCGGTGGGTGCATGCTCAGTCGAAGCAGCAGCAGCCGGCAAGAAGGAACGTTCCGTTTTTTCCATCCCCGAGGCATTGTCGGATGGCATCCCGATCCCAAAGCCGTCGTCTCCGGCGCGGGAATAAAAGCCGAACTGAATCAAGGTGAGACCAAGGCCAGCTCGAGAGCCAAACTTGGCCGCGTGTGTCGTATGAAGGAGGTACGTGAGCAGGAAACCGAGGAATTGGAAGAAGAACGACGTGAAAAGGTTGGCGACGAAGATGAATATGGAGCCAGACGGGAGATCATCGATGATCATCCCTGAATCCGTGTCTAGACCCGCCGGCGCGTGCACGGTCGTCTCCCAGTAGGGAGGAACGGCGTCTGCTTGAGCGGCAGCGTACGACTGGAGCAAGCATCAGCAAGGAAAGCTTGCTGTGGGACAACGAACGTACTGGAGGCCCGTTGCTCTGTGTCTCCTCCGGCATGACATACACGCCACTACCATCTGTGTGCACCTGGACAGGTCTGCTTGGCTTGGCTGTGACGTTGGCAAAGACGCCATCGTTTTGCGTCCCCCCACCAACGACCTGAGAATGGGATATCCCACCGGTGGTGGGCAAGGGTGTGTAATGAGTGGGTAATATAGTGCCAATGGTTCGGCGAAACAAGGAAGGACGATGAATCGGGGTTGCTATGGGGGACGAAGGGACGAGTCCGTTGGAGTTGCCAAAGTCGTTGGGGAGTGCGACGGCGGACGGACGAGGCGGAGAACCGGGTGGTGGTCGAACGTAGTCAAAGTCACGCTCGAAATCGTACACGGGTGTGAACGTCGAGCTCGCCTTGGGCGTTTCAGGGGGCGGTCTGGACTGGGTGGTTGGCGTTGCGGCCGAGTCGTGTTGGTCCACCTCCTCCTCGTCGGAAGCGAATGCTTCGTCCAGTTCGCGATCTGCTTCCGGCGTTGGTTGCTGCGTTGGCAGCGGTGCGTAGCCAGCTGGCATCTCGAGCTGGAAGCTCAAACGAGTCCTCAACGTGTGTTCGGTCCAAGTTCCGTTCTGGTGAATGAAATGAATGAACAAGCTGATCATGGAACTGGCCGACAGGCTGAGCCTGAAAGAGGCCGCGCCACACCGCGACGAACACGATCACGCGAGAACACGATTAAGGTAGATACAAAGTACCATGTACGTAGTGACTTGGATCCTCTAACTTCAGTCTGAGACATGTGTCATTCTGAAGAAGAGGCCAAGACAGATACACGTGTGTTACTAAGCAGCACCACGCAACCGTTTCAATTTACCCAAGTCTAACGGCCACGGTCTCCCTATCCATGCAGCGAGTTCCGCATGGTCCCTGTACGTATCACCAGTGTTCGGGTGAATGAAGACGCTGGTGAATGCGTGACGTTAGCGGCCAACTTGTAGTAACGTTGGCTGAACACTCATACTCGCAGGGCCCGCGATGCACGACGAGCCAGGCAAAAAGC
The DNA here is from genome assembly GCA_038089835.1 of Retiboletus flavoniger. Lineage (NCBI taxonomy): Eukaryota > Fungi > Basidiomycota > Agaricomycetes > Boletales > Boletaceae > Retiboletus > Retiboletus flavoniger. The sequence goes on from JBBPLO010000228.1 coordinate 16,288, forward strand.
GCTCCTGTTTGATGGGGAGTGAACGTGTTAGCCTGAAACATGGCGGTCGGGTGAGGCCCTGATCAACGGGTCATGCAAGTCCACAGTGTGATGAATGTCATCGACATACCAACTGGTCTGTCCCAAAACCGGTGGACAGGGAGCTATAGGGTGAATAAGCACAAAAAGTGAGACAGCAAGGGCTTTTCTTGCCTCACGGAACTCGCGTGCGATACGCGCGTGGAGTTGCCTTGCATATTCGGTCTGTTCAGGAGAACTCTGCATGTAATATACTACATCATCTTGAGCGAAATACTGGGAGGAGCTCTGCCGGACTTACCATGGAAATCAAATCCGCCCAAGGATGCATTCATGGGGGCAGGGAATTCATGATAGGCAGCAGAGAGGATGAGCTGCTTGCCATCCGAATCAAGGAGGGTCTGGTCAGACATGGCAGATGGAGTTCACGGTGGGCACAGAGATATTAATGTGCCTTGAAGCGAATAAGGTGCGGGTCGTGAAATCAATCGTGCTTGTTAATGTCGTTTCATGTGTTGGTCAAGAGGTAATCAAATTACCAGTCATAACCGTACTGGAGACGCATGAAGCTGGAAAGACGTATGCCTTGACATGTTGCGGTCAAACAGCGTAAGAATCACATCGATCCAATCATCAGGTAGGTTCGTTGACTTGATGCCGCCCTGCGGGAATTTCCAGGTTCCGCTGGGTGACGCATGCACAATCACTGGATGCCTTATCAGGACTCACTAGCGCTCACTGCAAACACTGGCGCATTTTTTGAACCATATACCTCCCTCTCCGTGTTGATAAACTTCTTTCTGATGAGTCTTCCCTTTCCTGATTCCTGACAGGATTCATGGGTGAAGACGATTTAGGTGGCTTACCCCACGGTCTGGGATCCATCGTAATTACTCCTAAGTTCCTTGCCGTGAACTCGAGCAATCTCTCATATCTTGGACAGGCATTCGCGCAGATGTTGACATCAGGCTGGAGCACATCCCTGTTGGGCTCTAAGCTGGGATGATTAGCGAGAATGTAACCCCACGAACTTCAAGCTAGCCCATGTCGGTAGGCAAGGACATCGTCCAATGGGACGACGAGAGTGTATGGTAAGTTGTGAGAACATAATACCTTAGTCTTTCGCTAAGCTGCTGGGGTAATGTCATCGCGCAACAAGTCTGCGGACCACGGTGATGCCTCAGATATATTCTTTCTCAGTGATTCCACCTTCTCTTTCGCTACCGCCAACGCATCTTGTCCCATCGGAAGGTATAGCGGGAATTTACCACCTTCGACCAGCTCGTAAATGGCCTTGGCAAATTTGGCTGGGTCTCCCAAGAAATTGAACCCCGGAGTTGTCCACATACTCCGGAGGGTTGCGAGCGCCGAAGTCTTGTCAGTGTAAACCGGATTTTCTGGGGAAAATATGACATTCGGTACTACATTCGTGCTGAAGCCTCCAGGTTGTATGATGCATATCTGGCTCAAGCTTTAGTATGGTACTGGGAGCACTCGTTGGCAGTCACCTACCTTGATATTCCATTGTGGAAGCAGTTCCTTTGCCAGGCCCTCTGAAAACCCATCAAAGGCTACATGTTCCCTAAAAGTGAGTCACCGATTCTTCCCGGGTCGAATGGTCTTACCATGTTTGCTGGTATCGAGCATATGCATCAGTGCCCAGGCCTGTCGGAGTGGGATGAGCAGATCAGACTTACCTCGCGCAGTAAAATGTCAAGCCGGCAAAGCTTTCGGATCCTCCAATGGAGCTATTTTGCAATAACACTCCACCGCGTCCCGATTCGTTCACCTCCCTAAAGAATTTGATGGCCGCTCGGCTGACATTGACTGCACCCCAAAAATTGACGTCGAATAAGGCGCGAGCGACCTCATTCGGCGTCGTTTCGGCGTCTCCTAAGACGACGTAGCCCGCGTTGTTGAAAACAACGTCCAGTCTGCCGAATACCTCCTTGGTCCGGGCAAACGCATGATCGATGTCGGCCTGGTTGGTGACGTCGAGTTTGAGGACGAGCAATTTGTCTTTGGAGTAACTCTCTGAGAGTTGTCGGAGCACCTCGGGCTTCCTGAGTGTCGCAACGACGATATCGCCTTTACTCAAGATGAATTCCGTCAAGGATCTTCCGAAACCAGACGATGCTCCGGTAACTGATAAGACATACAGCGTTAGCGTTCGTTTCTCCAAGGTCTGCCATAGAGCGCCTACTTAGCCAAACGCGTGGAGCTGTCATGTCAACGAATTGCAACGATAAATTCTAGGAATGCTGGGTACGTCGACCGGACTTTAAATACTGGGGGTTTCGTGCTGACATGATCAATACTCCCGGTCATATAATAGGCTCCGCGCAAGCTCTGATGCGATACGGTTTCGCCATGGCACTGCAATCCAATGCAAGATAAGTGGCTGTGACAAATCATTTTCCCTACGGCAACTGAGAAAGTCATCATCCATTTCGTCTCCCTTGACCACGACTGACTCAACCCTTAGCTCGTGCTTACTCCTAGACTAGAAAGAATACGCACACAAGCCCATTGATGGTATTTTACTATCTCCCTGTTCCATAATCCATTGACCCAGACTCGGATACGTCAGGGGATATCCCGGATATGAATGTCTTGGCGAACATGAACTGCTTCCGGCAGCGGTATTTTGTACCCTGTTAGCATCTCGAACTCAAAACCGATGAACAGGGAGCTATAGGATGAATAAGCACAAAAAATGAGACAACAAGGGCTTTTCTTGCCTCAGGGAACTCGCGTGCGATACGCGCGTGGAGTTGCCTTGCATGTTCAGTCTGTTCAGGAGAACTCTGCATGTAATGTACTATACCATCTTGAGCGAAATACTGGGAGGAGGTCTGCCGGACTTACCATGGAAATCAAATCCGCACAAGGATGCATTTATGGGTGCAGGGAATTCATGATAAGCAGCAGAAAAGATGAGCTGCTTGCCATCCGAATCAAGGAGAGTCTGGTCAGACATGGTGGAAGAAGTTCACGGAGGGCACACTCGGGTGTCCTGAAGCGAATAAGGTGCCGGATTTGAAAGGTCCTGAAGTTAATGTGCTTGCTAATGTGTTGGTTGATCAAGAGGTAATCAAATTACCAGTCATAACCATGCTGGAGACGTGTGTACCTGGAGAGACGTACTGATAGGCCTGCGGGAATTGAATATTGAGGTGCTTCGGCCCGCATACACAGCCAGCCTTATCGCGAATCATCATGAATCGTTGCCATGTGGGTCGTGTAACCTCAAAAGCAGACGCTGGTGTAAGCCCCGTTGGCATACCAGTCGTGTGTACGATACCTATATCTCCGCCGCACCTCGTAGAGATAGCGGCAGTCGCCCCTTGTACCCGTACGTCGTAGTCCCATGCAGAGCGTGGTCTAGTTCTTTCGCCGCGTGTCCTGCCGTCAGCCACGGCAGGTTTTCAGCTGGCGCGTTCTAACCATATACATACCTCTCCGTGTTGATGAACTCCACTAGATTTCTTTCCCGTGTTCTTGTCTGACAGGATTCATGGGTGAAGACGATTTAGGTGACTTATCCCATGGTCTGGGACCCAGTAGAATTAATTACTCGTAAGTTCCCTTGCCGTGAACTCGTGCAATTTCTCGTACCTTGGACAGGCATTCGCCCACAGGTGTTGCCATCAGACTGAGGTACATCCCTGTTGGATTCTAAGTTGGGGTCAAGTTCCTGCGAGAACGTGACCCAACGAGCGTCAAACCAGCCGGTAGGCAAGGACATGGTCCAATAGGACAGCGAGATTGTATGGTGAGTCAACAAAACATAGTCTTTCGCTAAGCTGCTAGAGTAATGTCATCGCGCAACAAGTCTGCAGACCACGGTGATGCCTTAGATATATCCTTTCTCAGTGATTTCACCTTCTCTTTCGCTGCTGTCAACGCATCCTGTCCCATCGGAAGGTGTAGCGGGAATTTACCACCTTCGACTAGCTCGTAAATGGCCTTGACGAATTTGGCTGGGTCTCCCAAGAAATCGTACCCGGTTGGGAGCGCTGACGTCTCCTTGTTGTAAAGCGGATTCTCTGGCAAAAATATAGAATTCGATATTGCGTTCGTGCCGAAGCTTCCAGGTTGTATGATGCATATCTGGCTCAAGCTTTAGTATGGTACTGGGAGCACTCGTTGACAGTCACCTACCTTGATGTTCCATTGTGGAAGCAGCTCCTTTGCCAGGCCCTCTGAAAATCCCTCAAACGCTACATGTTCCCTAAAAGTGAGTCACCGATCCTTCCCGGGTCAAACCGGTCTCACCATGTTTGCTAGCATTGAATTATCAGTCCCTAGACTTGTCGGACTTGGATGATCATATCAAACTTACCTCGCGCTGTAAAATGTCAAGCCGGCAAAGCCTTTGAATCCTGTAACAGAGCTATTTTGCAATAACACTCCACCGCGTCCCGATTCGTTCACCTCCCTAAAGAATTTGATGGCCGCCCGGCTGACATTGACTGCACCCCAAAAATTGACGTCGAACAAGGCGCGAGCGACCTCATTCGGCGTCGTTTCGGCGTCTCCTAAGACGCCGTAGCCCGCGTTGTTGAAAACAACGTCCAGTCTGCCGAATACCTCCTTGGTCCGGGCAAACGCATGATCGATGTCGGCCTGGTTGGTGACGTCGAGTTTGAGGATGAGCAATTTGTCTTCGGAGTAGCTCTCTGAGAGTTGTCGGAGCACCTCGGGCTTCCTGAGTGTCGCAACGACGATATCACCTTTAGTCAGGACGAGTTCCGTCAAGGATCTTCCGAAACCAGACGATGCTCCGGTAACTGATATGAAGTACAGCGTTAGCGTTCGTTTCTCCAAGATCTGCCATAGAATGACTACTTAGCCAAACGCGTGGAGCTGTCATGCCAATGAATTGTGACGATAGTTTCTAGGAATGCTGGGTACGTCGACTGGACTTTAAACACTGAGGGTTTCGTGCTGACATGATCAATACCCCAGTCATATAACAGGCTTCGCGCAAGCTCTGACTCGATTCGATTCCGCCATGGCACTGCATCTGCAAGAACACTTGTATGACGTTACCACCTGATGACACTTTTGCAGGCCATTCGAGAGTTATTGTCCCACAGCTTGACTAAATGGGGCACCATTCTGAAGTCAAATGGCTCGCTTAATCCGCTGATTAGTGCAATCCAATGCAAGATAAGTGGCTGTGACAAATCATTTTCCCTGCGGCATCGCTGACGAGTCGGCGGCATTATCCATTTCGTTTCCCTTGGTCACGACTGACTCAGTCCTTAGCTCATGCTTACTCCTAGACTAGAAAGCATATGCACACAAGCCCATTAACAGTATTTTACCATCTCCCTGACATCAGGAGAATAGTTTATTACGTTACGGGTTGACGACACTTTCGTAGGCCATTCCAGAGGTATGATTGGAGGACAGGTGGATGAAAAAGGAAATTTAGGGTCACAAGACGACCCTTATTGGTAGCCGACAATCAAATCTCTTAGGGCTGGTTTGTAGCAACTTTTGAATTCACAGATGACTGTCAGGGGATATCCCGGATGTGAATGTCTCGGCGAACCTGAACTGCCTCCGGCAGCGGTACTTTGTATCGTGTAAGCCTATCTCGATTCTCGAACTCGAACCTGTGTGTCTATTCTGTCCTAGCCCATAAGCTCAACGCCTGTTTTATGAGCCTTAAAAACTGGTGGCATGCAACATTGAGTCAGAGGGGCGGTGATCCAATGATAAGCTCTAAGAAATCGATAATCGATATACTAGTATTACTGTATTACTCGTGACATCGCCAGTACATGTACACGAGACCGACTGCCGGCGTGACTTGACGTCGACTGGACTTTAAATACTGGGGGTTTCGTGCTAACATGATTAATACTCCCGGTCATATAATAGGCTCCGCGCAAGCTCTGATGCGATACGGTTCCGCTATGGGATTGCAATCCAATGCAAGATAAGTAGCTGTGACAAATCATTTTCCCTACGGCATCGCTGACGAGCCAGCGGCAGCTGAGAAAGTGTGGCGGACTGTGGCCGAAGGCCACAGTCCTATATCTGTGTGCAAAGAGAGACGCTCGGGTGGAGCGATGTACAGTACGAGTAGGAACAGGTAAGGGAGCGGTGGGTAGCGGTTTCGAGCCTGCGAAAGCTCTCATCGGGGGGCTTGCCGCTACCCTGACCGCTGCCCATCCGAGTCCGTTCAGGGTTCAGCTACCAATCTTAAGCCCTATCGAGGGAGTTGACCAGGCTTGCAGGGTGCGAAGGCACGACCCCGGATAGATTGGTTGCACGGCGGGGTGCACAAGTGGGGAGGAGGGGGGCTTCCTGCTCGAAGAAAAGGGTGGAAGATAGAGAAGGGGAAGAAGAATTCCCACAATGTGGTGCTGGCATGTGAGGCCCTTTCGGGCGCCCGCCTGCACTTCTTCAGCAAATGCAACTGCCGACGTTCCTGTCTTCTGCGCTCACGTAGGCCCCACCCCCAATCAGAGCTTGCAAATGTGAGCAAAAAAAGGAAATTAAGGATCCTTTACGATAGCTCGGTTAGCACAGAATCGACGGAACCAGTTGTAAGCAGTCCAAAACGACTACCCAACTCACAGAAGAAACTTTCGCGGTGCCATGCGGTCCCCACGTTGGCACATGCCAACGTGGGATCACTCTTTACCATCCGTAAGACAGGATCCGTAAGACAGGATTCGATGAAGCGACACAGATATAGCACTACATAGTTGTATTAGCAGACTACTTGAATTTGCGACCATGTGTGTGGCAGTGACCCCTTGGGTCGCCTTTCTGAATCCCGATGACCCACCGCTTGGGGGGTCCCCGGCTCGCTGCCCCTTGGAATGACCAAACTTTCGCTGCACCTCCTGCAGACAGCAGCAGTCGCCCTTGTGCCCGTACGTCGTAGTCCCATGCGGAGTGTGATCTAGTTCTTTCGCCGCGTGTCCCGCCGTCAGCCACGGCAGGTTTCCAGCTGGCGCATTCTAACCATGCACATACCTTTCCGAGTTGATGAACTCCGCTAGATTTCTTTCCCGTGCTCTTGCCCGACAGGATTCATGGGTGAAGACGATTTAGGTGACACGGTCTGGGATCCAGTGGAATTACTCACTGATAAGTTCCTTGCCGTGAACTCGTGCAATTTCTCGTATCTTGGACAGGCATTCGCCCACAGGTGTTGCTACCAGACTGAGGCACATCCCTGTTGGATTCTAAGTTGGGGTGAAGTTCCTGCGAGAACGTGACTCATCGATCATCGAACGTCAAACCAGCCCATAGGCAAGGACATGGTCCAATAGGATGACGAAATTGTATGGTGAGTCAACAAAACATAATATCATAATCTTTCGCTAAGCTGCGGGAGTAATGTCATCGCGCAACAAGTCTGCGGACCACGGTGATGCCTCAGATATATCCTTTCTCAGTGATTCCACCTTCTCTTTCGCTGCTTCCAACGCATCTTGTCCCATTGGAAGGTGTAGCGGGAATTTACCACCTTCGACCAGCTCGTAAATGGCCTTGACAAATTTGGTTGGGTCTCCCAAGAATTCGAACCCCCGGTTTGGGAGCGCCGACGTCTCGTTGCTGTAAAGCGGATTCTCTGGCAAAAATACAGCATTCGATATTGCGTTCGTGCCGAAGCCTCCGGGTTGTATGATGCATGTCTGGCTCAAGCTTTATCATGGTACTGGGAGTACTCGTTGACAGTCGCCTACCTTGATGTTCCATTGTGGAAGCAGCTCCTTTGCCAGGCCCTCTGAAAATCCCTCAAACGCTAAATGTTCCCTAAAAGTGAGTCACCGATCCTTCCCGGGTCAAACCGGTCTCACCATGTTTGCTAGCATTGAATTATCAGTCCCTAGACTTGTCGGACTTGTATGATCATATCAGACTCACCTCGCGCAGTAAAATGTCAAGCCGGCAATGCCTTTGAATCCTGTAACGGAGCTATTTTGCAATAACACTCCACCGCGTCCCGATTCGTTCACCTCCCTAAAGAATTTGATGGCCGCTCGGCTGACATTGACTGCACCCCAAAAATTGACGTCGAACAACGCGTGAGCGACCTCATTTGGTGTCGTTTCGGCGTCTCCTAAGACGCCGTAGCCCGCGTTATTGAAAACAACGTCCAGTCTGCCGAATACCTCCTTGGTCCGGGCAAACGCATGATCGATGTCGGCCTGGTTGGTGACGTCGAGTTTGAGGACGAGCAATTTGTCTTCGGAGTAGCTCTCCGAGAGTTGTCGGAGCACCTCGGGCTTCCTGAGTGTCGCGACGACGATGTCGCCTTTAGTCAGGACGAGTTCCGTCAAGGATCTTCCGAAACCAGACGATGCTCCGGTAACTGATATGAAGTACAGCGTCAGCGTTTGCTTCTCCAAGGTCTGTTGTAGAATGCCTACTTAGCCAAACGCGTGGAGCTGTCATGTCAATGAATTGTGACGATAGTTTCTAGGAATGCTGGGTACGTAGACTGGACTTTAAATACTGAGGGTTTCGTGCTGACATGATCAATACCCCAGTCATATAACAGGCTTCGCGCAAGCTCTGACTCGATATGATTCCGCCATGGCACTGCATCTGCAAGAACACTTATATGACGTTACCACCTGATGACACTTTTGCAGGCCATTCGAGAGTTACTGTCCCACAGCCTAACTAAGTGGGACACCATTTTGAAGTCAAATGGCTCGCTTAATCCGCTGATTAGTGCAATCCAATGCAAGATAAGTGGCTGTGACAAATCATTTTCCCTGCGGCATCGCTGACGAGTCGGCGGCAGCTGAGAAAGTCATTATCCATTTCGCTTCCCTTGGTCACGACTGACTCAGTCCTTAGCTCATGCTTACTCCTAGACTAGAAAGCATATGCACACCAGCCCATTAATGGTATTTTACCATCTCCCTCATCAGGAGAATAGTTTATTACGTTACGGGTTGACGACACTTTCGTAGGCCATTCCAGAGGTATGATTGGAGGACAGGTGGGTGAAAAAGGAAATTTATGGTCAAAAAACGACCCTTATTGGTAGCTGACAATCAAATCTCTCAGGACTGGTTTGTAGCAACTTTTGAATTCACAGATGCTGTCAAGGGATATCCCGTATGCGAATGTCTCGGCGAACCTGAACTGCCTCCGGCAGCGGTACTTTGTACCGTGTAAGCCTATCTCGATTCTCGAACTCGAACCTGTGTGTCTATTCTGTCCTAGCCCATAAGCTCAACGCCTGTTTTATGAGCCTTGAAGACTGGTGGCATGCAACATTGAGTCAGTGGAGCGGTGATCCAATGATGAGCTCTAAGAAATCGATAATCGATATACTAGTATTACTATATTACTCGCGACATCGCCAGTACATGTACACGAGACCGACTGCCGGCGTGACTTGAACTCAGAATGGCGTTTGGTGCGCGTCAAATTTCAACGTTCCAACGACCGATTCAATTGTTCAAGTTTGCAGTTTCGGCGCTCCTCGCACCTCCTTACAATGAGTCAAAAACCCGCTACTTACCAGTAGGGAGGTATGTGGCACCCACTACCATTGTAGCGAGCACAGCTCGCTAGCACACGCCGGTCCATCCTCGAGGATCCTACCTTGCCGCCTCTCATTGCATTGTTCCATGGGAACAGTATACCTAACTGACCACTTGGTCGACTCGAGTCATACCATGATCGACCCAACTTCTTTGTGCGATGATGATTTATCAGGTATAGCACCTTCATCGGACGAGGACATCGGGAAGGTGTGTGTATTAGTGAGTGCTCATATTCTCCTCTCAGTCCCCCAGCTAGCAGGTATTTGGTCGCTTATATCCTCTCCCAAGCTACCATGCTCAACAAACAAGGTCCAGAAAAAATATCGTGTCGTGCATTCC
>JBBPLO010000230.1:0-12785 GCA_038089835.1 Retiboletus flavoniger
CCTGGCCTGGTACGATACGAATGCCTAGTTTGCCGTCATTCCTCTCCTTGACTAAATACAAGACTGCCGGAGGGTACGCCTGATAGTCCCGTCGAATGCCGAGGTCGAACACAATATTCTTTCCGAGCTTCGAGCGCCGCAAGACGAAAGACAGGGAGGGGCAGGCAATGACTTCGCATGGCCCAGCGCCAGCAAGGATAAAATTCGTTGGCATGGTCAAATGCCCAGCTCCAAGGGCAGAAACGTTCATGAACGCCTGGTCAGCTTGTGCAGGGGGCAAGCTATATGACAAATCTCACTGGCACATTGTCGACGAGAGTGGAAATTGCGGAAGGTGTAGAAAGATGAGTTTGTTCGTCTGGAGGAGGTAGGATGTGAGACTTGCGTGGCCTCACCGACACGCGCTATAATAAACCATACGAAAGCAGTCATGCCATCGCCGACCCGTCGCAAAGCTGGGTACTCAAAACTGAACATTTGAACAACTATAATTGTATCGGAAATAGGACTGGATGAACGATACACAATTACCTCACTGTAATCACGAGCCCCTTTGCCGTGGGCCGTATCCCATGATCATTCATCCACCAACCTGGGGTAGATCAGAGAATCCCCGTTAGTAGCTCTAGTTTGCGCGGAGGCAATGGACGCACAGCATCCCAGTGAGGAGATACAGCAGTTAGTTAGTAGGCACTCAGGGTGCAAGGTCTGGTATCAAGAGAGACCACGAGTAAACATGCATTTCTGAGTCATTGTTGAAAACGATCGAGACTGGATGCCCACCGAGTCGTTGGGCCATCTTGACATGAAGCATGGACCTACACAACAGAGTGAGAGATAATAGGACCGTCGGGCTGCAGTTGAAGTAGCGCTGGTCGGCTCGGCTAACTTTGTATCAAAGTCGCTTGGTCTTACCCACAACTCTAGTGTTCGAAACCTGGATATAGATTAATCCTATTCCATTCACTTCCCTCACACTGACGGATGTGTGACGATCAGCCTGTTGGCGGAATGATTCCCGGAAGGAATGCTGGCCCTCCTCGGTTCGCCTGATACCACGGTACGTCGTGTGCGATGAGCACCTGTACCTTCGGTATACTCAGCAACGACCGAATCCTTCGAATATTCTCCATCGCAAGCTCTTTATCCATATGGATACATCGATGAACAGCCGACGTATCCACGAAATGTCCAATCTCTTTCTCTCTGGTTATCAGTCTCAAGTCTCCAGCCGAATCCCCGCCCAACAATATCCACGATCCGTTTGGTGACGTGCGTGCTAGCACATTTATGTGTCCACCTAGGTGACCTACACATCCAGGTGGTGTTCAGCCTCGACAGCCTCTCGAGTCAAAAACAAAGGAACGAGTCAGAATGAACCTGGTGCGTCTACTACATACATGCTGCCATCGCCAAAGTAATCGCACGCTTTGGGGTATGGGCCAATAATCGTGTTGATGTCCGCTTCCGCAAGGAAACGTGTTCGCTCAAGCGGAAGGGCGGTCGAAGAGAATATGGCATCCTCGACGATGGGATAGCCCTTGGCCAGCACGCCCTTGCATCCCTCGCCGACAACAAAAACAGCTCTTGTGAATGGTTCGGGATCCCCGATGCTTTGGGATTGATCAATAGCAAGGTATGACAAGATACCCCACACTCACTGATCCCAGTGGAGGTGACTGACAACGACTGCGTCCACGTCCTCAGGGGCGACACCACCCTTCTTCAACGATTCCGAGACGCTTTGTGGAACCTCTGGTTGAAAGTCAAAGTAATTGATTCGGTTACGGACACCGGGTGGTAAGTTCTCTATGTCTCGTCTGATTCCCAAGTCAAAGACGACTTGGTATCCCGTCTTCGAATGTCGCAGGGAGAAAGCGAGGGGTTTCTTATAAGCTCATGGGGTGACGACCCTTCCATTATGATTTGCAAAGGCACTTTCAGGCTTCCTGCCTCCAGAGCGGAAACGTCCATGTATGCCTGGTCGATGGTAGGTAGTGGAAGTGATGAATCCGACATGGTGGGCTTATCGGAATAGACTTGGGTGCGCTATGGCCGATTCACATATATTGTATGTTACTTGATCCTCGACGGGCTGCCTGGGTGACACCAATGAGTCATGTGTGCATTCCTGAAATAGTCGCAGTGGAGGAACACGGGTACTGATTTTGTTCTGCGTAATGTACATATCGTCGCGCGTCTTTCGACTCTTGGATCTAGCTAGGGCAAACCAGTTGCTGGACTGTGGTTATACATATAACACGGAAAGACATCTGTTAAGGATGCAAAATCCCTGCGAAGCGGCTCAGGAAAATGGAAAATAGGTGCGCTATTATGTGTTATACCTGGTATGTGTTAGTAGGGAATGAGTGTAGCGTGCTGCACGGACCGAAACGCTTTCGATCTGTCATGGGGCACGGTAGCTTTCGCCTGATGAGGCTAGATAAAAAAGACTTACGGGAGACGGACTCTTCATAGTGGCGCGACCATACAATTTGACATGCGCAGCTTAACAGAGTGGCCCGATTCTGGTCCAATATGACGCCCCTCAAACCCTGGATGGATATCCAGGGCGAGTCGGTCGAATTTCGAGTATCCGAGTGGTACGGGGGTAGCGAGGTCGATGGCGGAGGTCCCAGATAGTGCGTTTGGTTTGGAGGAAAGTCTCCCAAAAATAGACCTAAAAGTTCGAGGTCAGAAAACGACCGTCCTGAATTCTCGCTCGTGCACTCCGCCGATATACCGTGCACTTGCTACATCGTTAGAGCACGAAATATGGGCGAAATAAATGCACGACGGTAACACCCTTCGTTATCGGATGCTAGACTGGGAGTGATTAGCTGGAGATCGACGGGCGTCGCGCCGGCGATGCTGGTCGCGACAGACGCTGTTAAAAAATTTTACAAGGCCAACTCAAAATTAAATTTATAAACTGGGTATTTTATAGGAGAGTGACTCACGCGATTGGCGCGCACACTGCCTGACGCCGAACGGGCTAACAGTGAGGCTGGACGCGCAGTGTCCAGGGCGTGGGTGGAGAGGTTGCAACTGTCGTTATCATTATTATTTGGTGAATTTTTACTAACCTGCAACAACACTATATGACGTTACCGCTTGACGACACTTTCGTAGGCTATTCGAGGGTTGTGGTTGGAGGACGATCGGCGAAAAAGGGAATTAAGGGTCCTCCCAAAAAAGAAATGGGCGCAACCCAAAGCTTTGGATATCTGATTAGTATGTGCAAGCCATTGGTTGAGGTGAACCGCTTCTACACCAGGCCCATTCTGTAAGTGTTACGCCAACAGTTGTCTGTCTGTGGCAATGCGTCATTCGGACTGCGCAAAAATTGTTGCAATAAGCATATCAACTGCAAAGGCACAATGCAAGCTATAATACAGAGCACAATTCCCGTCATTCCAGTACAAATTAGTCCATATCACTGTTCTCTTCCCCTCCACCTATCTTCCCATCCATGCCTTGAGGGTCCTGTCCACCCCATGCATGCCCGCGAGCATTCGAGACAAGGCGAGTCGAGCTGGATGATGGACATGCAGTTCTTGGAGTCAAACCGGTTCGAGAGTGTCGTGAGGCTCGGCCTTCGGTGGTAGCGCCTCGCCCAGGTGCATTCCGGGTGCTGCTCCAGACAACACGACCACGACCATCCGTCACGAAAGGTGGGTCTACGTCGTGCTCACATTGAGGACGGCTAAGTGACATATCCGTGTGAAGACTCCCAGCAGACTGGAGGGTGGTTGGTCGTTGCTCCGGTGACGATTGAGTGACAGGTGTGCTTGCCAATAGGGGGGAATCGGATGACTCAATGGAGCTGTTGGGACCGGGATCGAATGCATGCTGAGTAGATTCTTCGTCTTCGTCTTCCTCATCGTCATCCGAAATATCAATGATAAACGTCTGCCGATTATGAGCACTCATTATCGTGCTGAATCGTGACGAGAGGCGCGGAGGCTGGGATTGAGAAGGTGGCGAGTGGCTGGATGACACAGCGATTGGCTGAGAAACGGCACGGGTTTCCGGTAAAAGTGGCGTTCGCTCCTGTGATGGCGCATGTTCGAGGAGTGGTTCCACTGGCGGAGACTGTAAGCTATCTGCCCCCGTACCATTGGAAAGGAGGGTTGTCGCTTCGTCGTGCATAACTAAATTGTCCTCCTACGTTCAGATACGTCGCAACACATGGCATGGAAATAAAGGGGAAAAGTTAGAGTTACATCTACAAGGCGCTTCGTGACAAAGTGGGGGAGGGAGGAATGGTTTACGTACCAGTAGCTCAAGAGAGTCAATAAAATCATCCATCGTGTCCTCATCCTCGCCTGAGTCGTGACTCCCAGGTTCGTTACTCGTTGCAAACCTCTCCATGAGTGCCGGGAGGCTGGCCCGTATGACATCAAGCGTGGCATGAAGATTGGTGATTGGATCCTCGAAGATATGTTGCAAGAACTCGATGGGATCGTCGTAATCAAAGCGGGCAGGAGGAAGGGCACCTCTGAGGCGATGTCTCCGGTAGATCTACGAGGATGGCATTAATCATCTTTGACGTACATTATCACAACACAAAAAGCCCACATTCATGGAGTGTTTTGCGCCATGGCGGAACACATGTGGGGTACCATCAAGATTGGTGTGTTTGTAGAAACAGTCTATTCCGAAAGGGCAACACGGCTTCCCAAGACGCAACGTCTCATCAAAGTACCTAGAAAGTCAGGGTTGGATGACTGTAGCAAGAGGAGTCATCGACATACTTGCAAGGTACCCTCGCCATGCTGGCTTTATATGTATCGATCGTTTCTTTTTTGCGAGAGCTACCATTTGGAAAGAATTGCTCAGATGGTGTGACGAAACGAGAAGATGTACGACAGAGGGGACAACACTTGATCGTGCCCGAAGAAATCACATCGGGTGATTTACCTGCCGGAGCACGCCACTGGCGGATACACTGGCTAAACAGTGAGGATCACTAGGCGGGTAACAATGCGTTATCAAACTGACCTCGAGACAGAATACATGGCTGCAGTCCGCTGTGCATGATTCAGTACTATTCGACCAGTAGCCACGCTCGAGGGTGACTCACTGAGCAAACCATATGTGGTGGGCTTCTCCAGGCAGATACAACATGTTTCCGCATTGAATTGGATCCACTCGTCGTCCGGAGCTACCATCGGAAGGACATGCCGGAACCAACACTGATCTCCGCGAGTACAATGTCCTGGTCTCGTTAGGAGAGAGGGTGGACGGAGAAGCATTGAACGTACCCTTGACATAGTACCTGCACACCTTCGCCTTGTCATACGGAGTCAGCTTCTCGTCAGCGCCATGGAGAAACCTGCAGCTGTCTCCGGCAAAGCAGCCCCTAGGAGTAGAGTAGTAGCGACAAATGCCCCGCGACTTGGATGTCACAGGACGGTCCATACAGGCATCGACGACGTAGACGACGTAGCGGATGTAGAACAAGATGCGAGCTCGAAGCCAGCGGGGACTTGAGCGAGCTCATCGCTCTTTCCCACGGCTCACTCACCATTCAGCCATGTCGCTCTCGTCAACGTCCACGATTAAAGGCCAGCTTAACGTCGCCTTGGGTCCAAAGGCGACGGCCTACTTCACTGCCCTCAGCCAGTTTGTGTCTGCCCGAATATCCAGGCAGGAGTTCGAGGATTCTGTTCGCCATGTGCTCGACGCACCAAACCTAGGCATGTCAATTCCCTCCCGTCGCTATCGACGTGTTGCTCAGGCTTGCTCCAGTCCAGCTGCACAATTCCTTGATCATCTCTCTGTTTGATTTCACAGTTCATCGAAGACCCCCCACGCCGCCCCCAGATGCCCCAAAGCAACCCCCTCGCAAGCGGCGTAGAATTCTTCCATACCAAGGGCCCGACGATATGGACGGTACATTACGATCTAAGAGACTCAAGCGATGGACGGTATCATTGGGCAAACACGAGCGAGACAGGATACATAACTTGCCCTCGCAGTCGAGTACCCTAGAACGGCCCCGACCACGCAAGGATACGGACGAGATCGCACGAGACAGAGGCGTAGTTCTTCTTCCAGAGCGTGGTGGTGAGTCCAGTACCACCTGTATTTCCTCTTTCCCAATCAACACCCTGCATTACAGACCCACCGGGCAGTCGTCTGCCACTCCATCTCGCTTCTATATCCAGGGCTCCGACTTTACAACATATATCCGACAGGATCAATCTTATATCTGCTCAGCATAATCTAGGTGCGCCGTCTCGCGCGGTGTCATCATTGATGATGCTTGCCTTCGAGGTAGGCGTTCGCCGCGATTAACCTAATATTACTGAGATCGTGACAGGCAAAGCTTAAACAACTTATCACTCACGCCCTCTCACTCACCTCTACTTCCCATGCGATAGCATCCATCAGCCCTTCCGCTCCGCGCTCAAACAATCGAGTTCTCACCGCATCTTCGTTCGATTCACTCTTCACGCTCTCCCCAGCTGTGCTTCCGAACCAATCCGCAGCAGCCATGAGGTTAGCGATAGGTGAAAATGAGGCAATGGATGACGAGGATGTTATCCTTCTGAAAGATCGAGAGGTCCGGGACCAACGATGGCAGATCCTTGCCCTCTTGGGCGAACGAAGTACGGTAAAAGAGGCTCTCAGGCGGCTGCGATGAAGCCTCTGTGGCACAAACGATATATACGTCCTCGAATGACGATGATTATGAACCCAAGGACCATCATATTATCGCGAGACGGCGCTTACTCCAGGAGACGCATGCATTATAACGCAGTATGACTGGTTTGTTCGTAGGGTTGTACGCAGTCCAGAGAACCCTCTACGATGGAGAGATCTCAATCGTTGTACGGACGAAGTTATGGATGTCGTAGTTCAAACGAAGATTGAGCCTCGTGGTCCACTTCATCGAGTTGCATAGCTTATCCTGATAGTGTAGTCCTCTCTGATTCTGCGTCTGCAAGTTTCAGATGCTAGTGCTCAGCATCACGATAGACGCCAGCCCAGACCTCAACAGGCCGCAAGATCCTCTATACTGCTCGTGCACAGCTCAAGGCGACATTTCCATGTCTTCTCGTTTCCTCTTTCTACTCTTTCCCCGTTGCATGTCGAGGTTCTCGAACTTTGATTCCCACTCCCCCTTCAGACTCGCGTGTTTCTGCACTCGTCTCTCTTCATTTCGATCTCGCTCTCGATCCATGGCCTGTCCATTTCCCCACAAGCGATTTGCCCAGTCATCGAGATCCTTATACGTATTGGCATCCTGAATCTCACGACCAGTAGACTCGTACGCGATTATCTGTAGTTCCCGAAGGGTGAGGCATTCCATGAAGGGGCGCTCTGATGATCGAAAGATCTTCGTGATTCGGGGGAAGCGTAATTCATAATACTTCTTGAATCAGTCAGGGATTAACGTTCGTGGAAGACGTACACCGACCTTGCTACCTGGACTCTTCGTGAACCCAGCACCGCATAATTCAACTAGAATCGGGGTTCGGAGAAGGACCGTCGGTTGAGGAAGTGTTTGATGTATTGAATAAGAATATGAAAGCTCATCACGAGACGCCTGTCGATCCGTGTGGTTGGGCATCTCAAATTATTCGAGATTTAAAAACTGGCGTGCTCACCCATGGCTCGATTGCGTTTGATCGTACCCAAAAGTTAAACTCTTCCAACTGTTCCCGAGACAACCCGTATGAAGCGGTAAAATAAACAACAAAGTGGGGTTTCACTGTGGGCTACGAAGAATTTTTATCCTTAGGTGAACGTACATCAACTACAAGAGCTTACCTTAGCTGTACACTGAGAAGAATTGCCAAACGCGCCAATGTAAAACCTTGTTAGGGTCGAGGGAGGTACTAAGGCACTTTGAGGGCACCACCCCAGTAAAACCAAAACAGTATCTACCTCGGAGCTCCCTTGCGCGATCCTTCTCCCACGAAGCAGCAATCACAACAAGATCGATAGTGTCCCCATATCCGGGAACATAGTCTTTCTTCAACTGTTTCCGTTGAGTACAAGGGTCAGGAGAGCGATCGTTTCAACATGTGCGTACCTTGACCCATGGCAGCCTCCAGTCTCCATATGTGCTTTCCCCCGACTTGAGAACTAAACCTTCTTGACTTTCCGCTATGCGTTGTGCCCATATTTCTCGAAGATTCTTGGCGGCGCTCTTCATACACATCTCAGGGCCACTAGATATCACAGAGCGCTCAGCGATCATGGCCTGGCCCGGTATTTCTTGAATGACGCTTTCAAGCATGGAACGTCGTATTGAGTATGGCACATTCAGAAGTGATGTACTTCCAAGGAGAAGGACGTCGAAAAACACGAGAGCAAGGTGGAGAGACTCCGCGGAGGTTGAATGAAGAGAAGGACACGAGTCCCTATTCATGTGTGAAAGAACCATCCTCGTAGAATTGAGTTGAAAGTACTCACAAGGGCTGAGAATCATTTTGCGCTCCTTTGGACAAGTTCATAGTTGCTCGAGCTCCTTGCGCCGTATGCGTGACAAGGTCACGTATATGCCAGAACTCTAGCACACACCTTTCAGTATTCAAGATGACTGTGTCGAATGTTCCCGCTGACCGTCGATAGCATTCCTCTCGTCTGAGAACGCCACCATCTCCGCATCTAAAATGATATCTTGCTTTCCTATTCCTGCCAACGCTGCCTTGACGATTCTACTCTTGACATTTAATTCAGCGTTACAACCTCGGGAAAATAACACCCACGAGTGTACAGCAATGCGATCCAACGTCGAGTCCCTTTTGCTTTTGCTAAATATAGCGATCTTTGCCCCCCCATCCTCACAAAACCGAACATGGATCTGTGCCCGTTCGCCGTCATATTTCGTCTCGGCCCAGATCTGACTATTGGTGTCTAAAAATTCAAGGGAATGTAAGGGGCTCCGACCCTTTTCTGACTTGGGGACCTCCACCGGCACACCCCAGCGCGGGTGAGCGACTACGAGTGTACCGCCTGCCTCGAAACCCATTGCAGCCTCATCTAGCTTTGCACGTACTTTGTACATCTTAATCATCGATCCAGAAGGGTCCCATTCCTTCATGAACTGCTCTCTTATCAGTACTTGCTTGCTGCGTGTGTTATAGGCGAGCAGAACTTGGTTGGTCGTTGCTGAGGGGGGCGCATAAAGCAGAGGACGCAAGTCTTTGAGAATGATCTGAGTGAGGAAGGCAGCATCGGTTGCTGGAAGGGAATCATAGAGAGAGCGTAATATCGAAGATTTAGAACGCTTATTAGTGGACACGGACGCGTTTCCATCATGAAAGGACCTGTCGGAGAAAAGGGACGTAGATGCCAGCTCGTCCAAGAGTATGTCAATTTCTTGAAGGCTCTTGGACCCAATGGCGTCCTGAATCAATGAATAAATATGGCAACAACTCGCAGATCACTCCTTGGGAGGCACCTCTGTTCCAGGCACGGCATATTTAAGGAGCTCCTCCCCAAGACAGCCGGAAGCGGACTCCTGATTCCAGACTTTCAGATGTTTCGCACCCCCGACAAATACCATGGACGAGTCCAAGCATTGACCGAGATGCTGTGCGAGGAGTGTTTCTTGTAGACCAAACTTCCTCTGGGTATCATCTTCTGGGAACAGGAGTCGCAATACTGATGCAGTAGTACCACGCGGAAGTGGAGAATATTTTCTCCTCAGAGCCTCTATCCACCTGTTGACGACAGTACGAGGAGATTTGCCAGTGGACGTGCTAGACTTGCCATGCATTCGAGACAGCGTCGTTCTGGCTGAGATGCTGGCTATTTCTCGAAGCAGAGAAACGAAGCTAGATCATTCTTCTAGTAACCTTCCACAGCGAAGTCAACGCTAGGTCCACTTACAACGAGAATGGTATCTGTACATGTTCGACTTCACTTTGTGGTGCTTCCATGTGATCCGATAGGAGCACAGTGCATTATTAAGCGACAAGGTATCTAAGCTGGCTGTTCGTCGAGTATTTGGCTTTTGAAGTCAACAAGACCAAACAAAAGTTTACATACAAGGCCTCTCAGAAATGGTTGCATGTCGATTGGGCAACTATGATGGTAGTCTATCATAAGGCCATTGCACCAGACAAACTAGTATGTGCATCTTTACACCTGGTATGGGCAAAGGAAAGCATTGGCCGCTCTAGACAATGCATCTGCTTTCAGACTCAGTGAAACTATCCAGTCTAGCTTTTGTTGAGCAACGACCACTGTGAGGTTTTCAACTTCTCCATTGTTCACTTGCTCATGCAGAACGCACACGGCGATCAAGCCAGTCAGGGTATATACCAGGAATTCATGGGATGTGGAACAGAAAGGGTATAGACATACGAAACAATGGATGGTCATATATTCATGAAAAGACAAACAACTTTTTGTCGCAAGGAGGAAGGGATGGAAGAACGGATGTGGTTCTGGTCAGCTCTGTCTCGCAGTCTGTAGGGGTGAGGGAACCGGAGAGGAGACGGTATCCGTTGGCGGTCGTGGGGATACCGGGAGACCCATGACCCGACTGTGTCGGTTGCTTCTCTTGCTGACGGCAATATTGAGTCCGCGGCTGGCAGCGACATGGGCGGCATGCGACCGCGATTGCACAGCAGCGAACTCGGCTCGAGCAGGCGTAAGGGATTCTGAGTGCTGAGACGGATTGCTCGAGCGTGTCTGACTGGACTCCACCGTCGCATCGTTTTCTGTTGTCTCGTTGCCACTCTCGTACTGGAGCGAAAGACTATCGCTGTCTTCGGAAGGAGTCTCTTCCGTCGACGCTAAGAAAGTAACGGATGTGAGTGGTATGTACCCATACGGAAGAGGCGACGACGAACCACGCAACGTTCTCCCCGCCAAACCGAGAAGCTTGTCCGCCGCTGCATCTGAATACTGTCGACTATTTCGCCGGCTGAGTTCGCCGTCCTTGTCAGCGTCACCCTCGCTCACGTCGTCGACGGCATCAACGTTGAAAACACGGTTGAATTCTCCAAGCATCAGGCTGAAGACACCGGCAGGTATACCAAGCGTAGGACTGAAGACGATACCGACGTTTCGCATGGTCATTTTGTTGACGGTTGAGTTTTGTACAATGAGGATCAGATGGGCGGTCAACGCGCGAAGTAAGCTGTAGTTGGCGATAGGCAGGGACGCGATAAGATGTGAGAGTTCGCGAATGCGCTCTTGCGGCTCCACAAAGTCTGCAGACGGTGTCAACTACACTTTGATGCGAGTAGGCAAGAAAATACACTGACCCATTACAGAGAGGAATCTCATGTGCAAGTCGCGCGTTAAAATGCTAGCAGGTAATTCTCGAAGGAAACTTTTCAACAAGCCAGCGATAGCGTGGGGATCCCAGTATTCGTCCGACGCTAGGAGGTCTACGTCGCCCTCTTTACAGATCATTAGCGTACTATAATACCAGGATGGGAGGTCGGACATACCAGTGTTGAATCTGTCCCTCAGACTCTTGATCACAGCAGAGCTCCCACTCAAGCGATAAATGCCCTCCTCTTGGTCGGCCTTTTTTGTTTCAAGATACTTTATACACCGGAAAACAACTGCTGGGAGACGAGCGATCTCGGCGACCTCAAGGGATTCATCCAGGGGTATTGCAAACACGGCTCGAGGAGCAGACGTCGGAATCCGGTCGACGGGTCTGCCAAAGTTCCAAAATGACCTTGACTTAGCCTTTTCTCGTCTGTCACTCGACGAAGTCCCCTCCGTTGGCGCATCCTTACTGCCGAACTTGTAGCCTGCGGGGATTGGGGCGCCGCTTAGAGGTCCAGAAATCTTCACCTTCCCGTTCAGATCGCTGCCTCGCGAAGGTGGGGAACCAATATCGGGTGAAGAGGCGCGGTCAGGGAATGTGGCTGCTGTGGGCGAAGCAGAGACTGCAGCCAAGCCAGGGTGGTATGATTTCCTATCCCGTTTAGCCTCCCGGGACCGACCAGATTCAGGGGTACTCTGCTCTTGCTTGGCATGCGCTCCTCGTCGATCAATGTCCGTATAATGACCAAGCTCCGAGCTCGATCTGAACGCCACCAAGCCCTGTCCAGCAACTTCAAGTGGTGAGGTTGAAGGTAGGGAACTCGACAACAAGGGTTCTGTGCGGTCCGCAAACCGTTTTGCGTACTCTTCCTGTGTGGACTGATCCCGGTCTGTGTTGACAGTGTACACAGATTTAGTTGGACTGGAGGTATAGGACTCGTCTATCGAGACAGAACCTGGGAGAGGCGCTGACTGGAAGAACTTGGAATTATTCGCGTCTTGTGCAAATTGGAATATAGGCATTGCTGTGGCTCGGGAGATATCATCTTTCGACACAACTCTCATTCCGCGTTTTCCATTTGGCGTGGTGACAGTATCTTGATTCGAGCTCACACTGGAACGAGGTTGGCCCGATCCAGGGCTCTGAGCTTGGGGGACGTTGACCGAAATGGGACTTGGACCAATTGAGACCGAAATAGCTGAATCCTCATTGAAGGTTCCCGTCACATAACGAACAAGTATGTCCACCCAACTATCCCGCTCGGTGTCGCTTTCAGCACATAGAACATGCCGTGGATTAGAGCCGCTGGGCCCCTTCTTTGCTTCAATGATAAGGAACGCGTGCCGATAATTTTTCTCATCGTCGTCTGCTGTTCGCTGTTGACGACCTATTTGCGCATTCGTGATGGCGATGGAACCAAGGTGAGCACCGCCCCGCTGTTCCTAATATTAGATGAGAGAACATCGCTCACATAATAAATACTCACATTTTCATAATACTCAAGGACAGGTCCTTGTAAGACGAAGTACCG
>JBBPLO010000230.1:12882-26144 GCA_038089835.1 Retiboletus flavoniger
GTGATGGCGATGGAACCAAGGTGAGCACCGCCCCGCTGTTCCTAATATTAGATGAGAGAACATCGCTCACATAATAAATACTCACATTTTCATAATACTCAAGGACAGGTCCTTGTAAGACGAAGTACCGGGTTTTCCACCCACCGAAGTTTTTCCCTCGTTTGGTGAGGTAGCCTTCCTTGTGTCCGGCTTGCATTACTGGCTTCTTTGCATCACGGACAACGTCCGAAGTCAGAAACGCAATTACTTCATCCTTATTCTTAACTGGAAGATCAATCAACGACTGGAGATATGCCTCTAGAGCGGCCTAAAGAATAACCCTCAGCTTCAAAGAAGACATTAGACTATGAGTCTTGCTTACTTTACGCCGATCGGATTTTGCAGGTGCGTGATCCCTCCAGAGTTTACCTTCCGGGAGGGTTGCAATTTTCTTTGAGACACCCTTCCCAACAACAGCCCTCAGCCGATGGTCAAGACCCAGTACGTCAGAGTATAATTTCTCTACTTTCCAGGGTTCCTTGCCTTTCCCAGGATCGACTTCTATTTCGAAAGACAACACCTCCTTCCCTCGATCATTCGGCCTGATAGAGGAATGTGAAACCACGATACGAGTAGTTTTGAGATCGGCAGCAACAAGAGGAAGTGCACGGAAAGTGGGATTGGGTCCATCGCTCGAGGTACCGTGCATGGATTTTGTTGGTGAAAGGTAGGATTCCGGAGAGGGAGAGTCCGGCTGAGGCGTCAGTGGTGTGGACTCCAGAGACGATGATTGTGATTGTGATAACATGGAAATATTGGACTGGGACTGCCAACGTGTCTGCGATGCTACGACGGCTGCCGAAGCTGGAAGCAATTGGGAACCTGTGTTTGGCATGGATTGCAATGAGGCGCTCTGGGTGTGGTTTGGTCCGTGTAGTTGGATAGGACCGTGTGAAGGCGGCATAGGGAAATCATTTGTATCGGCAGGTTTGTCATGTCTGTAGATGACCGACAGGTGCTGTTGTTGCTGCTCAGTTTCCTCAACCAGATCCTCCTCTTCTTCCATGTCAAGAAACTCGTTCTCATCTCCACTGTGTGTACCAGCACGCCCGAATTTGCTGGGAATGTTTTTACCGGCATTGACGCCTTGGCCCGTTTCCACTTGGGTGGGTGCAGAAGTTGACACAGCTGCAGTCACCCCCGGACTGTGCAGTGGACTTTCACCCAAGTTACCAATGTACCGCTTGGCCTCATCTGGAAGAGAAACTTTCAAGTCTCGGTTTAAGGGCCCCGAGTGTTCGGGAATCGGACTGAGGAAGCCAGAGCTGAGGTTGGAAGAAGAATGTGACGTAAGTGATGTAGGCTGGGTAGAAAGTGCAGAGGACATGGAGGCGGAGTAGGGCGAAATTGGAAGTGCCTGTGGTGAAACCACAGTGTTGGATGCATATTGAATTAACGGAGGTTGTGAGTGAGATTCCCAAACCCCATTAGTATCGGTGGGCAAGCCCGAAGGAATGGCATTCTGTTGCGAAGGCCTGCCGGGTAGCATTGGAAATCCTGAATTGTTGGAGACAGAACGAGCATATGCTTCTTCCACGTCGTTCGGAGGAGGTGAATGTAAGGAGGAAGAGGGTAACGTAGTTGACAGAGCACTAGAGCTCTCCTGCGAAAGAGACACGGATCTAGGCGGTACAACGACAGGCAAGAAGGGAACGTTGGAGGATCCGTTGGAATGGATGGCTTGAAAATCGCGGGCACTTAAATCTTGCGACTGGGGAGGGGTGACAGGACGATCGTCATTGCGAGAACCTAGGGGTGTGTTTTCAGCGAAAGACGGATTGGATGAGACCGGAGGGTAAGGGATGGGAGAGCACGCACCCAATGCATCAGACAGGTGACGACCCACGGGGGTGCGAGGATCGAGAGAACCGCTTTCCGGAGTGGTGGGTATCGCAGCATTGGATGTCGAGGGTCTTGATTGCTTGGGCTTGTCCTTGTCCTTCTTGGCGAGCTCGACGCTGATACCGGCAGCCAAAAGACGGGTTTTATAAGCATCTCGTTCTGCGCGCATACGTTCGAGTTCCTTGAGGACTTGGTTGTAACCACTGCGCTGCTTCTCGATGAGCTTCCAGAGTTGAGTGTTCTGAGTGGAGAATAGGTTTCGTTCGGAAAGTGCCTGGTCAAGGGCAGCGAGATGAGGATTTGGGGCATTGGCATGCTGAGAGAGGAGGGCATCGAGCGAGATTGGATGGGTGGTTGGATTGGCGGCAGAGGGTGTGGAGGACGAGGGTGGCAAGGAGGAGATGGAGGACGAGGCCGGCGGACGGGAAGAAGTCGAATTGGATGATGAATGGCGCTCGCGAATCTGGGTGCTGTCAAAGGAGGAGCTTGGGGGTGAGCTCATGGTGGCCAACGGCGAGCGATAATGTCGAGGAGTATGCGTGACCAGGACAGCGAACGAGCGGGTACAGGTAGGGTAGAAATATGTCGTGAAGGGTATGATTTGGAATGTCGTGGCAAGATCGTAGCAGAATTCAAGGAATGGCAGTGGTTGTGAGGAGCGATGACGGCTGTCGGTCGAGGCTCTGACGATAAATAAGCGTGGCAACCTCCACTACTGCAGAAAAAAAAACCCCCGCCTGTAGATAGCAACCCGATGATACGAACGACGGTAGACTACTATCAGACAGTACAAAACGTCAGAGACACCCGTCGTCCGATGGCGTGCGCGACATCCGGGATGCGGAACACTGCACCTTCCATATCTAGTATGGTCCATATTGCCCCGTCTTTGCCTTGAACGTCATGCAGTGTGCCCGTCCCGCTCTCGGAGTAGAACATTAATTCTCACAGGACACTTTCCGTCTTTCTTAGCCACCTTCATGCTGTCTTGCACAATCCGCGCAGGGCTCCGCACGCCGCTCGCTCTTACAGCCAACGCTGCCGGAGCTTTCCGACGCAAGTGGCACATTCGTTGTACCTCTCTCTCTCCAGTAGTCAGCTTTCCTACAAACAACCTGGCTCTAAGCCAAGCCGATCCACCTGTCGAGGCTGACCCCATCAAGCCAGGTCATGCTGTCATCTCAACCTTTGACCTCTTCAGTATCGGCGGTGAATACCTCCCGCACTACTGCCTGCCTGCATGGCGAGACTAATTCGGTTTTCAAGTCGGCCCAAGTAGTTCACACACTGTCGGACCCATGCGCGCCGGGAAAATATTCATTGCGGATCTTAAAGAACTAGGTTTGCTAGATCAGGCACGTAAAATACCCTTTTCCCATCACTAGCTCCAATTAACAGTCACTACCAGGTCAGAACCATCAAAATATTTCTGTAAGTGCAATGAGACACATACTCAATAGATGACCTGATTTCCACGTCAGCTATGGTTCACTTGCGGCAACTGGTTAGTTCATATCTCTCCCATATCTACCATCTCCTTACACTCATGGACTATCCCCCGCTAGGCAAAGGGTATATCTTGGAACTTCAAATTACATACAAAGATTGAATTCTTGCTCTAGGCACCACACGCCTCAGGCAATCCTCCTCGGTCTGGAAGGATCGGATCCCGAGACCATCGATTGTGGTACCATTCCTTCACGCTACGACGCCATCCTGCTTAACAAAAGCCTGCATCTTGGCGGAAAACGACCTATCCACTTCGACATGGATCGAGATATGTTGTGGCGCTGGGACCAGGTTCTCAAAACGCACCCCAATGGCATGCGTTTTTCCTGTTTTGACGAGCACGGCGATCTCTTGGCCACGAACGAGTACTTCAGGTAAAGTGTCACACCGCCTTTCCGTCTTTAGTTGCCATGTCGACCATCCCCAGTGTTGGCGGTGGCTTTGTCGTCAATGAGAAGACCAAGGGTTCGTAGTATACCTGTTACAATCGATTTTCGCTAACCCCCCAGCAGTCGATGAAAACTTGTTCTACAAAGGTGTCGACAAAAGGGCCGTGCACGGAGCTCGTTTACATCAGACCCACAGTGTGGAGAAAGGCGATGTTATTCCCACGCACCCTCAATCAAATGATCCAGGTCATCCGCCGTACCCTTTTGAATCAGGGAATAGTCTGCTTGCGCTAACGAAAAAACACAACGTGGGTTCCGTTCGTTCAACCCTTTGGATACCATCAGTCTGATCCATGTGCTAGTTGACTATTGCACAAATCGTTCACGACAACGAACGCTACTTCGGTCTCTCCGACCAGGAGATACATGACAAGGTATATTGGTCATCGATATCACTGCAAGTTCAATTGAATATCGATGATTTCTCTGACAGCTGATGGGTATTTGGGATGTTATGGACAATTGCATTCGCGCTGGAGTGACAACAACCGAAAAGACATTACCTGGCAGGCTCCGGCTACAAAGACGCGCTCCGATGCTTTATAGGCGCCTCATGCGAGGGTGGGTTTGATTTTCCTATGTCAAATTCGCTTATTAAGAATCCTCGTGGGCAAAAGATTTTACCCAGGCATCGGGATACCAACAGTACAACTTATTGGCCCTGGCTCATCCCCAACTCCTGTAAGTGCTATAGATGCACCCGGAAGTACGGAGGCCGCTGCGTCTCCCGAGCTGGAACAGCAAGAACCGGTCACATCCCGAAACGTTCGAACTCGTTCCCCGCTCGTAACTGGGTCATTTGACCACCCAGTTCTCCCTATGCCCCCTGTTGGTATCGTTCGCGATTAATCTGACTACACGCCACTGATTGCTCCTGAATTGAAGCGCAAGACAATGATTCCCGCTGTCGATTTTCTTTCCTGTTATGCCATTGCAGTGAATGAAGTGAACGCTTCTGGCGGGCGCATTGTCACCTCCCCCACCAATGGTGCGGCTGGCGTTATTCCTGCTGTGCTAAAATATATCGTAGAGTTTGTCAGTGATGACCCCGAGAAGTCTGTGCAGACGTTCTTGTTGACTGCTTCAGTCCGTCTGCCCTCGATTCGGGCAATGATGCGAGGCTGATAAAGTCATATGTCCAGGCCATTGGGATGCTATTTAAACGCGGAAGTACCATTTCTGCTGCTGAGGGTGGTTGTCAGGCTGAAGTAGGAGGTATATCGTTTTTCGGCACTGATCACCATGATACTAACGAGTATTGACGCAGTGGCTTGTTCCATGGCCAGTGCCGGTTTCGCAGCGTGCATGGGTGCTTCTCCCGAGACGGTATTACAGGTAGGTTATGGACCATGTGAGCACGTTACAAATGGCTAATGCTTGTGTAGGCTGCAGAGATCGGTATCGGTATGACGTGCTTGTCAAGCAGTGTGAAGTTCATTCTGATGAATGTGACAGAGCACAACCTCGGCCTAACCTGTGACCCGATCGATGGGCTAGTTCAGGTTCCTTGTATCGTATGTATTCAATTTTGTATGTATTGGATTTTAATGCACTGTGGTCTAGGAACGTAACAGTCTAGGAGGTTCGGATGGTTAATTGCATATTCCTTAAGTCCACTAACTCTCTTGCACATCGGGCAGCCGTGAAAGCGATCACCGCTGCACAACTATCCATGGCCAGCCATGGTATATATCGAGTCACACTTGACGAGGCAATCGAAGCCATGCGTCTTACGGCTGCAGACATGAGTGTCAAGTACAAAGAAACGAGTCTTTCTGTACGTTTTCCTTCCGTGTATTCCAACTCAAGCACTCATACACGGTACTTAATACAGGGTCTCGCCGTGAGTACAATCGTCCCGCCTGCAAGCGATCAGGTCCTGATAATCTACCTTAGACCTCGGTCAAGATCCCGCTGACCGTTCCTGCTTGTTGACGCAAGACGTTGACTGGGTCGTTGATTGGGTGACATAGGCTATACATATGTTTTGTTTATGACGATATTCTAGAGACGGTCCAGTAAAGTAGATTGTCAGCGCGGTGCTGGCCATAATTCAACCCGAGTACTTTTCCTTCCCTTCGGAATACGGCACGCTATCCCATAATGCATAACATGTTCACGCACAATATCTCGTGATGCATAGCAGGATATTAGGACAAACTCGCCTTCCACCACCAAAGTAGCAACCTGGTAATGCATAACACATCATAGTGCTTGACAACGGAAGGTGACTGGCAACACTAGATGCGTTACGAGATAGTACTTGGATGAACGATTAAAAATTCCGGTGCCGTGATCATGTAGCGGTGAATTGACGGTGCAATCATAGACGGTCGCGTTGGCAAGTCATACTTGCCGTACGACTCTGTCGCTCACCTTCACAATGGAACAACAAGGACAACCACCATCCCAGTTACCGGCATCGTCCTCCAAGTATCACCACCCTTACTTCACTGTGTCCGAGGTCGAATATCTTTCTGAGAAGCAGCGTGGCAAGCTTTCCGCCACCCAGGAAGAGAAGGTAAGGCAGCAAGCATGTGGATTCTTGGAGGTTGTGGGTGCAAAAATTGGCTTGTGAGTATTTTCAACCATTGTATTGCTCCTTTCCCCGACCGCCGTCACAGCCCTCGGAGGACGATTGCAACTGCCCAAAATCTGTATCACCGCTTCCATCTGTTCTTTCCGAGGAAAGATTTCAGCTACTATGTGCGCGCATCTTGTGGCCTATGATGTTCCTATACTTACTGCAGGGAAGGATGCGACTCTCGCTGCGTTGTATGTGTCAACGAAGATGCATGACACTCTGAAAAAGCCCCGGGAGATCCTCATGGTCTCCTATGCCGTTCGATTTCCGGAGTTGGCAGCAAAATCAAAGACACTGGGTGGTGAAGTCGACATGGACCCCATGGTGAGTCTCAGCCTACTCTGTCAAGGAGTTGCATTCAAGTCATTCAGACAGTCGAACACGATCGCCAGCGGCTTCTTGCCGTGGAACGTTTGATATTGGAGACGATTTGTTTCAACTTCACTTCGAGGATGCCATTTCCCTACGTGTTCAAGTTGGGCCGAAAGTTGAGAGGTAATCCTATAATCTCGTCTCCTCACGCAAAATGTCAATCTTCGCTTCTAGCATCAAAGACGCTCATCAAATTTGCGTGGCGTCTCACAATCGACTGGTGCGTGTCCACTCTCTGTTCGAGTTGAATCGATGATAACAACAACTTTGATTCAGCCACAGGACTCTTGTTCCTATTATGTACCCACCTCACACGGTTGCCTTGGGCTGCCTGTATACTTCTGCCCTCCTCTTAACGTCGGAGACCCCTCCACCATCTAATCCAATTGACGATTCTGCTCGACATATAGTTAGTCTTCTAAAGGAGAAGTCTGACTGGGAACAAACATATATGGTGGAGGCAGAAGACTTGCAAGGTCAGAGTCTCATCTCTTGGTATTACGTGTGGCAAATTGATATTTACTGTAACAAAATGTGATAGAAATTGCGCATCTTATCATCGACCTTCTTATCCAGGCCGTGCAAAATACATCCGCGAATACGTCACCCAGAACACCCTCCTCACCGTCCCCACATCCATCACCCCGAAATTACTCCACTGGTCCTCCGCAACCGCCACCAGTTCCTTACAAAGCCGATCAACTAATTCACCTGAAGATTGCGATGCGGCAGAATGAGCATCCACCACGACCATATAAACCGCTCGCAGGATCCGATCCTAGTGCCTTATACAGTGGGGAAGAAGTTGCTCTGCTCGGAAAGAATGAGGGTACCGTGCGATTTCTATTTGGGCCGCCCGGTACTGTGAGCCAAGAAGTATGATTTGACTTTGCTGTAGTTGTAGCAGTGTGCGGGAAAAGTACATTCTTCGGTGACTGGTACATGATTTTAGTTCAAATGGCATGAGTGTGGACCGCCAGCGCCTCTTGGGCAACGTGTAGGAGCCTCGTTCAAACCACCATGTCCATGTCAGAGGATACTGGAGTGAAGCCATCCCCAAATCTCTCAACCCCTCCCGATCCTTTCCAAGGAGAGCAAACTATGTTGATTTTGGTAGGACTGATCGCCTCGGGCAAGGTAAAGCCTCGCCACACCGTTCGTGGAGACGTTGATCACAGTCCCGTTACATTGGGCCATTCTACTAGACTACCTTCGCAGAGGCTCTCGAAGGCCATTTCCCCAGATTCCGCCGCTGTAACCAGGATGACCTGGGTAACAGACAGCGAGTCGAGGAGCTTGCTTACCACACGCTTTCCGAAGGTCGCTCACCTTGCATCGACCGGACCAATTTCAATGCCATGTACGTCGGTCAGACTCACGCGTGCGGGGGTACTAATGCCCTCGATCAAAAAGACAACGATCCTACTGGACGGCGATCGCTCGCGCATTCCCAGGAACTTCCATCAGTATTATTGTCTTTGATACCCCCTATCATGTGAGAACAGAATCCGCCAATATTAGGACAAGTCATCTCGGAAAACGTTGCTGATGACTCCTCACCCCTCATTTTAACAGGTCTGTGCTTCCCGCCTCGAACGGCGTAAGTCTTTCATTATTTTTTAATCCTTCTTTTTTTCCGATTTTCGGATCGCTAATCCTTTTTTACGCCTGAATTTATGGCGGGTTATTTCGCATCGTAGGCACGTCGCACCCCACCATCAGGGATGCTCAACATGGCATGGCTGTTCTGCAGAAATTCGCCTCGGACTTTTCGATGCCATCACCAGAGGAAGGGTATGATCATATCATCCACCTTCGGCCCGCAGACCATCCGCGTCCCGAGTACACGTGCGACGATATTCTATCGATCCTGACGCGTTTGAAGGCATCTGCTGAGAATGCCGGTACGAGCAACGTTAGGCAGCGTAGCGGGGAACCCCACTTTGGACGTGGCGGGGGTTACTCTCGTAACCACCGAGCACGTGGCTACCGGGGTTTTTCGGCCACACGAGGGACCACGAATGGCCCTTCTCGATTCACAAGCAGGGTCGGACGCTCCAACGTCAACAGTCCTAACTGGAGACGTCCGAGCTCTGATGTGATTACTAATCGGGAGAGATCAGATCAACGATCAGCAGCAGCAGCAAGTGTACCTGCAATGGAAGGCTCAAAGGGGAGGGACTCGGCAGAGGAACGCCATAATAGTTCCTAAATGAGATCACTCTGATGCGATGTAACATCACGTACGAGTTCGATGGAAAATACTTTTATTTTCTGACCGATAGTGTAAGAGAGTAACGCCTCGGTAAACCAGGAGATTGAAGGGACCAGGTGTCTAAGATTATCGCCGTACAGGACAGCGGAGAAGTACATGTCATTTACTGGGCAAGTCAAGCCTTTTACGATCACGTTGCACATCCCACATGCGCGCAACTAATGATATGACAAACTCTCTGCTCATCTTCTGGTAAAAATTATTTAATACCGCGGCTGAAGCTCGCGACATGCCAAAGCTGGCGTGCGGCGTCATGAGTCGGATTTTTTAGACTTATCTTCGTCCGCTTGCATCTGTTTTCCTAAAATCTTTGCGCCGACCTAGAAAATCGGCGATCAAGGTCAGGATGTCAAAATGGGTTCAGATAAATATTACAAACATTCCGGATATGCACTGCGGCGCGATCGACGCCGTTTTCTTTAGAACGTTTGTAATATTCCAGGGCCTCCTCGAGTTGGCCGGCTGTTCACGTCGGGTGAGATAATTTTAGGAACAATAAGACACCGTTTCCATCACGCACTGGCTTCCAAAACTGCGGCGAGATTGAAGGCAATCTCAGGGTCTTCCGGTGAGAGTGAAGCCGCTATACTGGAAAACAATAGTCAGTGGTCGTATATGGTAGTCCTGATGGGGGTTACATGCTGTAAATGATGGAGCGCCAGGTCAGGTCGTGAGACTGGTGATATTATGTATGCGCTGGCGAGGTCTGTCGGGATACTCATGTCACCAGCGGGACCAGCCGGGGAAGAGACACGTACTTGTGTGTGCGTCTGCGCTCGTGGGCTGTAGCGCTATCGATTCATTCCAGGTCGAAATGGCGTCATCAAATTCCTCTGGAGGAAATTATTTCTGACTTGTATTTTGGATGCGTGAAAATGGAAATCCGGCGTACTCAGGTGGTAATGCGTAACGCCGAGGTTGAAGAGAGAGCTTGCGTTGCGTTTGATCTCGACGCTGCGTTTGTAGAGCTCCTTGGCGCCCTGGACGTCTCCTTCTTCGAGCTTCTGGGTGCCTTGCTCAAGGCACTGCATTGCTTCGACCTCTGCTGGGTCGGAGGCCGTGGAATGCGGTGTTGTGGAAGTAGCCCAGCCTTGAAGGAGACAGCTGTGTATGCGACCCAAGTACAGACGGTGACAGGCAAAACTCACGTCTCGGGATATTATTGCGGGGCACATACGGGATGCCGCAACGCGATGAGACGCGGACAGTGGGCCCAGTGGGTGAACGTATTAAACGGACAGCTCGGCTCGTCGACAGGGACCGGTGTGCAATAACCCGCAGCTGCGGTACTGAGGGCGTTGCGAACACGCGCACAGCTCGAACCGACGTAGTGTGCAGCATTGGCATCCTAATTGTTTCTGCCCGCCTTTGGCAAACTTAGCAAGCACCGGTGGACAAGCGTGAATATGGAAAACGTTTTCCACGCCTGCCAGCCTCGCGCTCTTCCAAAATTTCAGGCTGTTCCGCTCGCTGTTCTCGACCGCGACCAAAACATTTCCGTGCTTCCTTCAATGGCCTTCAAAGACCCCCAGAACTCGCCTTCGGGATCTCAAGACCATGCGGCTTACCAACCTTCTCACCACGGACCCTCGGGTGATACTCCAGTAACCGCAAACGACCTCCTTTCGGGTACCTATGACCCCACCAGACTGCACCCACTCGCCCAACTCGGGGATCAATTAGACTATCTGGTATTAGATGACGACAAGGTTAGCGATTTACCAGGAGCCGGAACTGCCATTCCTTCTCGGGGTTGGAGTGACGACTTGTGCTACGGAACAGGGACCATGTACCTCGGCGGTAAGTCTCCCCTCTCTATCGGCTCATCGACACGAGTCTTGCACGAGTTT
Organism: Retiboletus flavoniger; assembly: GCA_038089835.1. Taxonomy (NCBI): domain Eukaryota; kingdom Fungi; phylum Basidiomycota; class Agaricomycetes; order Boletales; family Boletaceae; genus Retiboletus; species Retiboletus flavoniger. The sequence goes on from JBBPLO010000230.1 coordinate 23,803, forward strand.
TGTACGTTTAACTCGTGTGCTTTTCTCCATGACTCCTTCTTCTCACCTTATCTTAATGTCGCCACATCGCCAACTTGGGCCATTCTTATTGTCTTTGACCTGTCACATGCTCATACATGTTTCCGCAAGGCTTGGCCGTAGGTGGTATTTGGGGTGTGAATGAGGGCGCCCGACGGCCTCTAGCCGTGTCGAACGCACGTCTTCGGATCAACAGCATCCTCAACTCTGTCACGAGAAGGGGTACGTTCATAGGTAACTCGGCTGGCGTACTTGGTGCGTTGACATTTCCCGTCGGCAATGTATGTCAGCCGGTGCTGATTGATGAGTGATCCACAGCACTCGTCTATAATGGGATCAACTCTTCGATAGACTCATTTCGCGGACAACACGACATGACTGGCAGCATGGCAGCAGGCGCACTGACGGGTGCGCTGTACAAGTCTACCGGTACGGACGGATCCCGTTGCCCTTACGTCTTACTCATATGACTGCCTATTTGGACCAATAGCTGGCGTTAAACCTGCCTTGGTTGCTGCGACGTTGATTTCTGGATTGGCGGGTATATGGAGCTACGTGAAGAGGAACGTATGACTGACTCCCTGTAATAAGATATACCACCATAATATTCTTGCATAGACTTATCGAGACCATTGTCCTTGCTGGTAAGCGCCCAAATAAGATTGCGAGCAAAACGCGAGCTATCATTGCAGATATACGACAATATTCAAAGAAGTTCTCGTATATTGCCTGAATAGACTTGGCCATATCGGTCTTCGGTAGATCTGTCAAACTGTTTGGCTACAGAGGCTCTGACACCCCTTGTGTCTTCCTTTGACCCCGAGCTCCGCTCCCTGGAAATGAGTGGGTATATGATCATGATCTGTACACACGAATGCATAAATGCCAAGTTCTTACCCAATGCCATTATAACTTCCACCTCCAGGCAGCACATAACGCCATTTCTTTGCCTCCCTTGTAGGCAGTTCTTTTCTCGTTGTCTATGCAAACTTCTTCCTCAGACTGTGCCTATCGGTCAAGGGATTCCACATGGGACAAGGTGTTCGCTCAGAATGGTTTAGTGTCTTCTCATGACTGCGCAATGCTTCCTACTCACAGCCATCACCTGCACCATGAATCCTCCTCTCATAGCAGCGAGGGAGAGCATTCGGTAGGTGCTCTTAACCACCATGCTTGGCACTGGAACGTCCTTGACATCGTAAACTGTATCATAGCACGCACGGCAAATACATCCGATCACACCTATCACACCCATTGAGTATATCCCATCGTAAGATTGCTATTTTTCGTGGCGATGTCAAGCTGAACGATTGTGGCCCGACATCCAGAAACCACAAGAAGCTTTTTCACGACACTTCACGTGAGAGCTCCTGTGGCTCACCCCGGTCGGTCGCCAGTAGCGATCACTCCCAAACGCAATCGCCACCTTCCGCGTGGAGTCTACCTGCGCAATCCGAGTCATCAGCTCATGGCCAGAGTGGTGTTTGGACGCAATCGTCCACTACCGACCGATCCAGTCCCCTACAAAACCAACTCCAACTGAGCCAACCGCGTGTTGGCTACACCTCGTTTCTCCACGACAGTCAGACCAGGTATCTTAACCGCTGTGACGCAAGGAACCGATGACTCACGAGTAGCTCAACACAAGATCCTATCATCTTGATGTCGTGCAACACCCTCAAAGAACGGCCGAGTTTGGATCTGCCAGCTTGTCGCGGCTGCCGTTGGCACCTCCCACCGTCGTGCAGCTCATCGTGCGAGATCGCTTTGGAAATGTTATTATCCCGTAAGTGTTGGTCAGCCTCCAGGGTGATTGAGATCCTGGAGATATATATGACTTTTTTCCCCCCTGGTAGCGAGATGGAGCTTCCGTTCCTGGTCGCGCACCTGTCACTGTTTTCGGACGACGGAACGCGGCCGCTGGACATGGGAACCGCGCCCAACGGGGAGGCGCCTCCGCGGCGGCTGCTCTACGGAAACCTCGTGTCTTCCCCCCAGAAGTTACGGGACCTGCAAGGACGCCAGGGCCTCTATTTTCTGTTTTCTGATGTGAGCATTCGTTGGCGGGGTCGGTTCCAGCTCGGGATTTCGTTATTGCGAATATCACAGTGAGTACGCGCGGGAAATGTGGGGCGGGCTTAGCGAACTGAACACTGGCGACCGGCTGCAGGACGGACGCTTCTGGGGTGATGAGCATTGCATCACAAGGAACTATGCTCGCGCAAACCCGGACACGACCGTTTGATGTCCTTACCCATGAAAATTACGTTGCACCGGGTAAGGATCATATCAAGCTGTTTTGAGACTAGCTCGCCATTACTGAT
>JBBPLO010000232.1:0-26116 GCA_038089835.1 Retiboletus flavoniger
CTTCAAGAAATTGAAGATGACGAAGAAGATGAGGAATCAGTGAAAGCCGTCTTCCTCCAGGATTTTTAGAAAGGAAGCCTACCACGACGTTAGCCCCTTCCTTCATAAAAGCTGTACTAGTAAACACGACTGAGAAAACCATGAAAATTCCCATCCAAGTCATGCGACCTACGTACACCAAGAAAACCGTCGCCACCGCCGCCCTTGTCGACAGTGGAGCAAGCATCTCCTGTGTCGACCGCGCCTTTGTCAAGAAACACAAACTACCTCTCACAAAGCTCTCTACCCCGATCCTGGCCCGCAACGCCGATGGATCAACCAACAAGAAAGGGGAGATAACCCATACCTCTTCCCTCTTCATCGTCATCGGAGGAATAACCCACCAGGTCCTCCTTCACGTCATGCACCTCGGACGCAACAATGTCATCCTCGGCCTCCCCTGGCTCCGAACCAACAACCCCAAAATCGATTGGGCAAAACGGACCCTCTCCCTAAACGAGGCTATGGACCAATCCAAGCTATGCCGAGAAAAAGTCCACCTCGACCAGTGTAGGCATGACAAAGTCTACACGTTCCCCGACCACGAACCAGATGCCATACCAGTAAAGACAGTCTCGCACGACCACCTCTGGGACTACAACGACTGGACGACAGAAGACGTCTTCATGACTGTCGCCGCCAGAAACTGAGCCGCCTTCAGAATCATGAGATGCGGATCTCACTTCCTCCGACCCACCCAAGTGGCGAAACTCACCCAGGCCACCGAACTCGCTCGGGCCGAAGCCCTCGCAACCCCCAAGGTCACCCTACCCTCCGAATATCAACAATTCGCGTCCGTGTTCTCGAAAGACGCGGCCGACCACCTACCCCCTAGTAGGCCCTACGACCACGAGATAAAACTCAAACCCGACTTCGTTCCCCATATCGGGAAGGTATACCCTTTGTCCCCTGCCGAAACCGAAGCGGCAGACAAATTCATTGACGAAAACCTAGCCGCCAGGAAGATTTCCCCGTCTAACTCCCCACAGGCTTCCCCCTTTTTCTTCGTCCATAAGAAAGACGGTGGTCTTAGGCCCTGCCAAGACTACCGAAAACTCAACGAGGCGACTGTACAAGACGCCTACCCACTCCCCCTGATCTCGGAACTCATCGACAAACTCCGAGATGCCAAGAAATTCACCAAGTTCGACGTACGATGGGGATACAACAACGTACAGATCAAACCCAAAGACCGGTGGAAAGCCGCCTTTGTGACCCATCGCGGGCTTTTCCAGCCCAACGTAATGTTCTTCGGACTTACCAACTCCCCCGCAACCTTTCAAAGGTTCATGAATGACTCCTTCCACGACATGATCGCTGAAGGATGGCTAATCATCTACATGGATGACCTACTCATCTTCTCCCCAGATGACGCCTCCCACACGGAACGCACCAAACGCGTCCTTCAAAGGATGCTCAAACTAGACCTCCACCTCAAACTGGAGAAGTGTAAGTTCGCCACTGACGAGGTCGAGTACCTCGGCATGATCATCAAACCGGGCCATGCCACCATGGACCCAGTCAAACTCGAAGGCATCAACAAGTGGCCTGTCCCCACCACTGTCAAACAAGTCCGATCTTTCCTCGGATTCGCTAACTTCTACAGACGGTTCATCGCCGACTACTCGACTCTCGCCCGCCCCCTAATCAACCTGACGAAGAAAGCACAACCCTGGGAATGGTCCCCCAGCTGTCAAGAGGCTTTTGAGACCCTCAAAAATCGCTTCCTGCAGAAGCCAATCCTACGTCTCCCAAACTTGGGAGCACAATTCGCCATCGCCACCGATGCCTCCAAGTTCGCCACCGGAGGTATTCTCCAACAGCTCGACGAAAACGGGGAGTGGAAACCCTGTTCTTTCATCTTCCAGTCGTTCCTCCCTGCGGAACGCAACTATGACATCCATGACCACGAACTTCTCGCAGTCATCCGCGCCCTCCAAGCATGGAAATACTACCTCCGCGGCTCTCCCTTCCCCGTCCTGGTCTTCACAGACCACAAAAACCTTACCTACTTCCGCAAACCCCAGAACCTCAACCGGCGACAAGCCCGCTGGCTTCTTGACCTGGCGGACTTCGACCTCCAGTTCACCTACACTCCCGCCGCCCAACTTGCCGGTCCTGACGCCCTTTCCAGGCGAGTAGACCATGACACCAAGGACACCGACAACTCCGACGTCACCCTCCTCCCAGACGACCTCTTCGTCTCCTCCGTCGATACCCTCCTCGCCTCCCAAATCAAAGACGGTTGTAAAACCGACCCCACCGCCCTCGCCGCCATCCAATCCCTCGATCCGACTCTCCCCGTCGCCGGAGCCTTCCGCTCCCGCCTCTCCCCATGGCAGACCGTCGACGGTATGCTCACATTCAATGGCCGCGTTTACGTGCCACCCGACTCCCGCCAAGCTATCTTGGCAAAGCATCACGACCACCCCTCCGCCGGCCACCCCGGCATACAAAAAACCCGCCAATTAGTCTCCGCCGAGTACTGGTGGCCCGCGATGGCCACCTACGTCCACTCCTACGTCTCCGGCTGCGCTATCTGCCAGCAAAACAAAGCCAACACTCACCCTACAACTCCCCCGCTCACCCCCATTCGCTCCACCTGCTCCCGCCCCTTTCAACAGATCTCCTGTGACCTCATCACCGATCTACCCCCCTCCGAGGGGTTTGATAGTCTCCTGGTCATGGTCGACCACGGACTTACAAAGGGGGTAATTCTCTGCCCCACAAAAAAATCTATCACCGCCGCCGGGATGGCAACCCTTTTTGCCCACAAAGTATACTCCCGCTTCAGCCTCCCTGACCGCATTATTTCAGATCGCGGCCCCCAATTCGCCTCCGCCTTCTCAAAGGAACTCGCTCGCATCCTCAACTACAAACTCGCGCTCTCCACTGCCTTTCACCCGCAGACGGACGGAGAAACCGAGCGGGTAAACCAAGAGACTGAGACCTATCTCCGCATCTTCTGCGGAGATTCCCCCGCCACGTGGGCCGATCGAATTCCCCAAGCGGAGTTCACACACAACCACCGCCCCCACTCGGTTACCAACCAATCTCCATTCTTCCTCCTCATGGGGTACGAACCTAACCCTCTGCCCACCGTAGTACCCTCCACCCAAGTCCCCGCCGTCAAAGTAAGACTTCGACAACTCACCGCAGCTCGAAGCGAAGCCATCGCTTCCCATGAATTAGCTCGCCAGACCATGGCAACCCGAACCCGTCGCCCCTTTACCCCGTTCAAGAAAGGCGACCAGGTTTGGCTAGAAGCACATAATCTCCGTTGGGAAATTGCTAACCCGAAATTCGCCCCCAAAAGAGAAGGACCCTTCGTTATCTCTGACGTCCTCTCCCCTATCACATATAGGTTAAAACTCCCACCCACATGGAAGATTCACCCTGTCTTCCACGCTTCTCTCTTATCGCCCTATCGGCAGAACGCCACTTATGGCACCCATTTCAAAAAGAACCTGCCGGATCTCATCGGCAGACAAGCGGAGTACAAAATAGAGAAGATAATACGTCACAAAGGCGCTTCGGATAAGCGTCGTTATCTGGTCAGATGGAAAGGATACTCCGCCGATGATGACTCCTGGCTCCCCGAGAAGGAATTCAAACACACATGGACCACCCTGTCCGCGTACAAAAAGGCAAACCCCCGTGCCTTCCCTACTTAGTTTCCCTCCTCTCTATTTCTCCCCCTCGTAGTACCAAAAACAAAAACAACAAAGAAAAAAACACCATGAACACCGTCCCCACTACCGTTTCTCTCTCTATCTCTACTGTCTCCTCATTACGTTCGTCTCCTCCCATCTCTTCCCCACTCGCTGACAATGTTACCTCCGCTGAGGACTTGTCCGCTACCATAGATTCCATAGCTTCCCATGCCTCCGTCGTGTATGACCCGCTCTCGTCCCCCATGACTATCCCCAGCTCCCCGCTCCCCTTTGAAGGCCACTCGCCTTCGCCGGAACTTCCTCCGGTCTCTTTTGCTACCATCACCCCCGCTCCCATCCTCAGCGTGGATGTCCCCCTCTACGCGCACCGCATGCACGAAGACTACCCCTCTCGGGAAGACATGCAGGAGTTGGCCTCCGCCTTTACGGACTCCCACCTCATGATCCCTCTCCAGGCGTTCGTCGAAGACGCCTCCCCCATCGAGCTTCTCTCGAAGCTCTACTTACAGATCGCTCGCCTGAGCCTCATCCCCCCTCGTCCCTCAGCCGCTGAACTCGCCCTCCTTGGGTCGGTCCTCTCCTCCATCCACCGGGAGGCCCACGCCACCATCCTCACCCTCAGGTACCAGCTCGGTGCCCTCAAGTTCTTCCGGGACCTAGATAGGTACCAACGGGAGGTGGCTACCCGCCAAGCCGACCGACATCGCGCCGCCTCGTCCTCCTCCTCCCTCGCCACCCCTCTCAACGAGGAAGAGCTCGTGTTCCTAGAACGCGCCGAAGCTATGTGGACCGGCAACGACGGCCGAACCCCACTCCCCTCTTCTCACCCGCGTTATTGCACGGCGTGCTATGAATGCCACAGACTCGGCCACTTTCGGGTCGACTGCATGGTATACCAGTGCCCCCTCTGTCTTCTATTCACACCCGGGCACACCCAAAACCGTTGCCCACTACGCCGACCTCCCGCGCCTATCCCATCCTCTTCATCCTCCTCTCGGGGCTCGCGATCCCCCACTATCCACAGGAACAGACGCACGAACCCTGTCCCTGCAATCCCAGTTCCTCCCCCTCGCCGACGTACCAACTGTCGCCCTCGCTGAAGAATCTCCCCCATCGAAACCCATGACTACGGTAACGATGACGTGGACGACGTCTTCGATGACATGGCTTACGCCAACATGACTGGATCCCCTGGAGCGGGGTATATCGACCTTTAGAGAATAAGGGTCGTCGGAGCCTCCCCCTTAACAGGGGGGTAATGTTACGATACGAGACACGGTCTCCTATTTCCCTTTACTTTCTTTTCCTTTCTCCTTAGCTATGCCTCCTTTTGTCCTCACTGCCTTCGGACCATAGGTACGCTGTTACTGCCTCGCGTACCGCTTCCCCGGTTCCCTCCGCTTCTTCATCGTTCCACGACCTTCTACGGAGCCGTTGTATTATTAGACATGACTCATCGTGACTCAGCCCTTATCTCGCTGACTCACTCCTTATCTCTGACGCTGACGCGTCCCTTTACGTAACCCTCGGCAGGCCGTATTTAAACCCTCGCTATTGCCTGTATTCTCCTTAGCTTAGTCTACTCAATCTTACAAGCTCTAAGCCACTCCTCGCTCCCCTCGTCACTGCCTGTCATCAGCACACTAAGGCTAAGGGACTTCCCTGAGGCCTTCACTTCGAACCCTTGCCCCGAACTTAAGGAAACCCCTTGAAGTTCACTCGCAGGCCGTTTGGCGTTGCTACCGTTCAATAGGACTCCCCTTTGAACGCGTGTCTCCGAAGACCTCTGTCGGAACACCTCGAGTATCCTCCTTTGTCTTCGAACCCACACTAGAGCTCACTCTGAGTCCCCGCCGGTATCCCCCTAGCCCGGCGTAACAACTTCCTGGTTGTCTGGGGTGAGGGGATAGAAAGTTTTATGACGTATCCAGGTCATCTGTGGGACAAATATGTGGGCGATCTGAGGGATCGGAGGGGATTGGAGTAAATCCAAGGATACGCGGGTGTCGAGGAGTTCAAGGGGTATCCGCTAGTAGTGACTGGTAGAAGGCAGTCTTAGCTTTTGTTACAGTTGTACCAAGAGGAGGGATCGAGGTACACTGCATGCTGGAAAGCTGGAATCTAAAACATGCTAGGGGAACATGGCAGAACTATCCTAGTGGGATCCTACAGTTGAGACGATGGTCAAGACTTTCAGATATAGGCTCAGAGGGGAGGCCGAGCCTTGAGGTGGCCCTGAGGGGCAAGGAGAAGCGGGAACAAGGTAGATTCCAGAGGGAACTCCAGAAAGCTAAGACTAAGGTACATGAGTATGTATGTACAACTTATATAGCTCTAAGGACAATGCACGGACCAGGGAATCTGGGTAAGTCATGGCTACTACGATAAGGAGTCCATGAGGGGCAAAGGGGTATATCTATAGAAGAGATATGATACATTGATAAGCAGGCATACCATGAGGAACATATGATGGCCATGTAGGCCGAGGGAACATGAGGTGACATGTAGTAGATGTGTGGGCTAAGATAGGGGCACGAGGTAGTGCCAAGACGGAGGATAAGGGTATGTGTGGGAGGGACATGTAGGCTAGGAGATGAGGGAGTCCATGGGGAGTACTGGGATGAGACAAAGGGGAGGACTGGGACATGCAAAGACACCAGTCTACTCGAGACGCAGGTTAGGCATAAGAGTTACATGGATAGGATCGCGAGGATCATGAGGGATACGTGGTCATGTGAGATTCACATGGAGGATTCCTAGGGAGGATGCTAGAGGGGAGCTCAGAGGTAGCTGAGGACTAGGCGTAGGACAAGGAGATCTCCAGGATATAGGAGATGCGGGGACAAGGGATGAGGACATGTGACGAGGAAAAAGGGTAGGGGCTAGAGTGAGTTGTAACACTTTCTGGATGCATTAGATAGCTTTTTAATGTTCACCAATCACCTCCTTCATTATCCAACACTTCTGACCACATCTACCCTTCATTCTGCTCCTAAAATGCTCTTGACACCATAGTCAACCCTTATCTTATGTTCCAACACAATCCTTCCTTTCTTAGACACAACCATCCTGATATGGCTAACCCTATGTTTCAGATTTCCTTTCCAGGAACTCCGAATGCACCAAAGTTCAGTGGCACAGCCCCAAAACTGATCCGAAGGTTTTTGCAGGACATAGAGTTACTGGATTCACTTGCCCACCTATCCAATGAAGGCCAAATACAAGCCGCAATTCAATATGTGGACTATGATGAGTCCAAGCCATGGGAATATCTTCCCGAATCCACAGCCACACCTCTGATGTGGAGATCATTTGCTGACGCTGTCATTTCACTTTATCCTGGAACTGACACTACTGACCAATACAGCCGAACGGATCTACATGATCTAGTTCAGGACTCCCAGACTCAATCTATCCAGACTATCAAAGACCTTGGAACATTCTACCAGACCTTCCTGAAGGTCTTAGCACCACTGACCACTGCCTGACACATGTCTGAATACAACCGAGATGTATTGTTTCACAGTGCATTTCCTGCTGATGTCACCGAGCAGATTTGCTTCTGCCTGTCCCTCATCAAACTGGATATTCACCCGAATGACTGCCCTTCCATGGCAGATGTCTACTCCACTGCACAATTCATACTACAGGAGTACCACTCATCATCCAAATCGACCACCCACACAACACTCTGACCACCACCAATATCATCACCCAACTGGACTACTGGATCCCAATGCTTACTGATTGGACTACCGGACTTACCTATTGGATCACGTTGCCTACTGACCAGGTATACACCTCCATGTTCTATCACTACCCCTAATCACATTCCAGACATTACTGCTAACGGTTTAGAGACATGCGCATTTTGTGGCGCACTGGGACACTTCGTCTGAAAATGCCTACACGCCACCAACTACATCTGCTCTGAAAAAGTCCTCCAAGGCTCCAATGGCCATCTTTACCTACTGGACCAAACACCGATCCCTCACTTACTGGGATGCTTATGTATACAGGCATCAATCGACACAATCTGGGCAGCTGAGTCATCGCTGACCCCACCCATTTTGCATGCTCCACAGATGCATGCACTGATTGGTATCATCTCTATAACTGCTCTGAACACTGACCTCTCTGTAGAATGAACTCTGACCATGCCTCCAACCCCTATGTCATCACCATCACCATCCAGAACTCCAGACGAGAGCTCCGAGCTTTCCCTCACATCATCCCGTGTAGCTGTGACTAACCATCCTACCCCAATAGCACCTACAATCTGACCCACCACCATTTCTCCCTCTGTTCATTCCATGCCATTGGCTATTCAGCCAAAGTACCCTGCAGTCACAGTACTTTTGCCTTCACTCACTCCGACCAGTTCTTCGGAACCAGATCTTACTCCAATCTTATTCATTCCACCTCCTGTACCTCCTATTCCCATTACTTCATTACCACGTCCACCCGTTTTTACCTCCTCTGAACCATTAGCATCATTACTACCTACTGTTCCTTTACTGCCATATACTACCACTTTGTCACTATTTTCCCACACCCAAGTCGGACTGCCGGACCCACCTCAGACTTCATCTGTTATGTTGGTGAAAAACAGATAAACAGCCCGGAGGACTAGCAGAAAGTAGTCCTGGACTTGTAGTGGGGGATCAGAGGGCATGATAGGTTCATCCCTAAAGGGATTCTTGCTTGGATATGAGGTCCGGATCTTCCTTTGGTGTACTTATCCCAGAAATGGACTGGTCCGAGGTCGTCCGGACCAGCAATAAGTAGCCCGAGCTAATCCAGCAGTTCGGATTGATGAGAGCTACAGTGGAAATGTTGAACAGCGGTGGAAGACGTGCAGACAGCATGAAACGGCGGTGGTGAATGATACAAAACTTAAATAGTGGGCAGAAAGTGTGGGTGAGCCGGGTGCTGACATTACAAAATGCCAGTACAAAACTATATAGTCCAAGGCCGAACTGAGCCACTAACTTCTAGAGGCTAAGATAACAAGGTCTGAAGTCTAGACTTTAGGGTAGGAAGGTAGCTAAGGGACACAGCGGCCCCACTAAATGAGTGTATGTAAGTGTGAGGCACACATTTGTGTGGTAAAGGAATGGATAAGAGATGCAAAGTATGGGAGATAAGACGGAACCAGATTGACTGGACTTACCATGGACACCAGTGTAAAACAGTAAACTTGACTTGGAGGACTAGCAGAGAGTAGTCCTGAGCCTGCAGGTAGGTTGAAGGAGATGAATATCATCCCAAAGGGGTCCAACTACAAAGAGAAGTGCAGAAAGACCTGCCCAAGTGGGTACTGCCCAAGGGAGAACAGTCTGGAAGAAGACCAGAAGAAGACTGGAAGTCCGGAGTAGAGAAGGTGATGAGCGGGAAGCGTTGGGGACGTGACGGACGATGATGGCGACGGGCCAGAGACGATGTGGACGGATACAGCAGCATGGTGAGAATCCAACGTGAAGGAAACTGGATTATAAAATCCTAAGTACATGGTACTTATAGTCTGGAAGAGTCCGGGTGAACTAATATGAAATAAAACTACTTGCAGAGTGATATAAACGGTGTCCATAATCGTATGAAAAGGTCTTCGGAAGACTGGTAAAGTAGGGGTGACGAACGACAAAGGAACCGGTCTTGTATATGACCAGGCAGACTTACTCGGACTACCAGACTTCGATGGATGGGACTGGAGGTGGATGGGACCGGCTCCAGACTGAGCAGTGGTTGGAATGAACGACGGAGATGATGATGCGGTGATGGTGAAACCCATTGAAATCGTGGTTTATGACCATAGAGACCTATGGATCTCTACACCAGATTGACCTACTGGAGACACGGACAGACATGGATGGACACGGATGGATCTGGATGGACATGGATTGGCCGATGCAAAGACGGAAGTGATTTGGGAGGGGGATAGGGACTCTGCAATGTGGTAAAACGCTGTGATGCAACTGTAGAGATTTAACGTTCTCTACATCCACAGGGGACTTGCTTCTGACTGTCCCCAGTCAGAGTTGCAGCTCGCGTGAAGTGTGGGAGAGATCTGGGTCCAAACTCTAACAATGTGGAACTCAACACATCAAGACGTGCCGTGGCCTATTCAATGCGATTTCCAACTTCGTTCTTTTCCACCACCCCAACCTCAACTAGTATGCTGATTCTGACAAGCTTCACCTCCATTGCTCAACGCTCTGACCTGGACGCCATGGAACGTGCTACCACTTGCGCTGTTGTTATGACCATGATCAGTAAGCTGGCCGGTCTGGCCGACAGTGCGCCTGACGACCAGGAGACATTATGGGAGGAGCAGGAGATGTGGTGTGATTCTTGGGAGGATGCGATGGTGAGTTGGCGTGGTATTTCAGCACGGATATGGCTAATGACTGGTTTGTGTAGGCGGTCCTGGCAGTTGCCACTGTGTCTGCAGACGCGCTCAGAGTGGACACCACGTTCACTCCTGAGATTTTCAAGAAGTTCAGTGAGGCTGACACTCAACGGGCAGCATGGCAGGAGGCTTTAGCAGCATCACTGCTCAACTTCAACGGCCTAGGTGCAGGAGAGGAGCCTTCAGCTGTGAAGGCCGTCACAGTTGCTGTGGATGTCGAGCTTGATGCAGGGGATATCGCTTGCCAAGAAGAGAAGATCAGCTGTGATGAAGGGATGACCGCAGAGATCATGGAGGCAAAGGAGTCCCAGGCAGCATCATCTGGCGCTGCATCCAGGATCATGGATCAGACCTTTGCCACCAGGATGGCAAACCTCAAGGTAAGGAGTTCCTTTCCTTATGACTAACTGCTAACTGGTTGACTTTAGCGTGCCCAGAGTAACGAGGATGAGGGCAACGAGGATGATAGTGAGGTTGAAGAGCAGGAGCGGGAGGTGTCAGTGAAGGGGAGCATCATCATCCAGCCAGCCGAGCCATGTGAGAGGTGCACAGCCTTTGGGGAACAGTGTGTGTGGCATGGCACCATGGCTTGCCTGTGCTGCCATGGCCTAAAGGTTTGTTGCACCCTTGCAACCGGGCGCAGTGGGAAGAAGGTGTGGCCAATGAAAATGGAGGTCATGATCCCAGGTGTGCTTTTCTGGTTTCTCAGCTCAATCTGGTGCTAAACCACTCAGTCTGTCCGGCTTGGGCTGCTAGGGCCAGTACTTCTCAGGTGGCCTCCAAAGAGGTCATTCTCCTGTCAGACAATGACAAGGAGATTGAGGCGCCACCCAAGGGAAAAGGGAAGGCAAAAATCTCCATCAAGAAGGCAGTGGGTCCGTCCAGTGGCCGTACCAATGCCTCAAAGAAGCACGACAAGGCTGTTTGACACCTTCTTCTTGTTCAGAAGAAGATCTGGGACCTCCAGTCCAGCATCAAGGCATTGGAAGTGGAGCATGAGGAGATGTTGGGTGAGATGGCAGATGTGGTAGACGTCCTTCGCAGCATCCCATAGATAGTAGAATAGTCCTCCGTGTGTACTTGTAGGCATCAATCCGTGTCCATGTCATGTGCTGTCTAGTCCGGCTAATCAACCCAAGTCTGTGTCTGAACAATAATAGAAGAAAGGAATGAGTAATATCAAGAAAAAAGGGGGTATAGAGATGGAACCAGTCATGCGAGCAGCCAACTCGGCTTGTCTTCTTTGGTCTGCTTTTGCTTCTTTCTCACCAGATAATCCTGCTTGCATTGCGGAACTGGGTATTATAAGTAGAATGGGCACGGTGTCTCAGCGCACGGTCAAATGAAAACAGAATGTGATGGAATGTGAGAGACATGACCGGACTGAACCGATCTGGGGCGGATACTATCTAATGGCTTGGTATTTCTTTCTTGGGGATGAGGAACTATAGTAGAGTGTCTGTGTCTGTGTTATGTTTAGTTATTTTGGTATTCTCGGACTAAGATGCAGGGATGGAACATATCGCTGGTCAAAACCCGGGGTGGAACTGGGATGTATAGTACTTCTCTGTTTTTGTTTTTATGTGATGGTATATAGGCGAACAAGTGTCGGATTAAATGATATGAAAGAGAGGGGAATTATTTGAAGTCAATGGTGTCCAAGTCTTCTTCCTGCGGCTCTTCAGTATCTTCTCCTGCCAACTGATCCAGTTCTTCTTCATCGGTCCCGGTTATCTGGGTAACCGGGATCTTGGTTCAGAATCTCGGCCAATATGGCACAAGCTGGAATGCAGCATACCAAAGTCGTGAGACTGAACCGTCCAACTCGGCCAGCAAATACAATCCTCCAGTGGTCCGGTGAAGGACCACCATTGGTCCAAGATACCTCAGCTTCGTCTTTCGATTCAGCTCCTTCTCAATTTGGATATTACAAACCAAGACCAGATTCCTGGAGTTGAAGTCGTAGTCTTTGATCCAGTTCTTGAATGTCTTCTTGAAATGTTTGACAGATTCAAACTGGGCCTTCCGAACTCGGTCTTGGATTGAATCTATGTCTTCCTGATGCTTTTGGAGCTGACAGGCCTGCCAGGCGATCAGTCCGGACATGGAAATAGGGTCAGTATTGGGAAGCGGTACGAGGAAGGTAGCTTTGGATAGGTCAAATGGGAACAGCAGTTCAACGCCGTGGACCATAAAGTATGGAAACAAACCTGTGGACTTGAGGATGGTTACTCTCTCAGCCCAAAACACCGAGTGAGTGGCAGTATGCCAGCAAGTCTCCCCTCCCTGGGAAGCTTTGACAATGGCCTCCTGGACATCGAGATGACAGTGTTCTATGATGCCGTTTGCCTGGGAATTGTAAGGGGAGATGCAGATATGGTGGATATGGTACCGGTCTGCCAGGATGTCTAATGCTTGGACAAAGGCGGGTTCGTTGTCAGTAATGATCTCAGATAGGACACCCCACCAGCAAAGAATGTCTTCGAATATGAAAGAGGCGAGCACAGTAGAATTCTCAGTGCACAACATACGCCATTCTGGGTACACCATAAGAGCGCACCGGGCTTGAACGATGTACCTATAACCACCAGACCTAGGCATGACCATAGTATCCAGGTGGGCCTTGTGAAATAGACTGCCGATGGTGGGAATGGTCGGCAGGATATGGAGCCGTCGGGTTTGGCGAATTTGGCACTTGTGACAAGTGCAGATGAACCACTTGACATCTTCAACCAACATAGGCCACCAGAACCAGAGCAGCAAGTGGGTCCAGACAGAAAAGACACCTTTGTGCCCAAGGCTATCATGGGCCTCCTAAATCAGACCATACTGCCACTGGGTCGGAATGACCAACTGGTGGCATCCATGTGGCTCCCAGTGCCATAGAGAGCCATTGAGGATGAAGAACCAGGTCACTGAATTAATGAAGGACTGGAATTTGGCATCTGAAAAATCAGGTGGGTGCACGCGGGTTTCTAAGAAATCTCGAATCCGGTCTATCTGGGCCTCTCTGGCAACAGCTTTAGCAGACCGGGGTATCGCCGGCTCGGCCACAGGAGACTGCGTTTTGACTGTGGGGGACAAATTAAAACAGGAAAGAAAAGAAAAATATACTGGTGGTGGAACGGAAAGTATTGGAGGACAGTCTGGGACACAGTAGAAAGGATTGGCAGTATGATGGAATTTTGGGCAAACAGGAAAGATGTCAGATTGAGAATTGGCTGAAGAAAGGGGCCATTTGTTTAACAAGCAAACCGAGAATGAATAGGCATCGTCAAGCCAGTCCTCAATGTTGTTTTCCTGAGGGGGGTCTTTGTCAGAAGGTGGTTGACATGAGAGACCATCTGGTCCAATGTGCTTAGTAGTGGAAACATGAACGAGATGGAAATGGAACAAAAGGATGCCGGCGATCCACCAATTGATGGTTGCGTTCAGTTGGAGGTCTGGGTTATTAATCATACCCTGAATGCACTTGGCATCCACCTCGACCATGAAATTAACAATGCCAAAAACAAAAATGCGGACTGCTCTAAGAGTGTGAAAGAGTCCGTACAACTCGAGCTTGGCTTGTGAATAGCGGCTCTTGACCTTGGTGAGGCTTATAGACCTGAACCAGTTAGGGTAACGACAGCCATCCTGCCTGGACTGTGACAGGATGTATCCAACCACGATGACCGATGTGTCAACAGCAAGAATCACCTCTCGTCCGGACTCATAGTCCAGATGAAGGAGCACAGGGGACTTTTGTATTTTGTCCTTCAGATGTTGCATGGCGTGTTGTTGGGGTTCGCCCCATTCAAAGGGGATGCCTTTCTGGGTCAGATTGATCAGCAGTCAGGAGATGGAAGCGAAGTCTCGAATGAAAATACATACCACCCCACAGGTTCCTAGAAAACCGCGGACCTGAGTAAGGGTCTGGCATTCTGGCCAATCACGGATCTTTTGAACCTTGTGTTCGTGGGGTATCCGGCCTTCGGAGGTGCACTTGTGGCCGATGATGGTAGCGTCCGGGGCGGCTAGCACAAATCTCTTTGCCGAGACCATGGCGTTTATATTCTCAAAGCGCTGTAGGATCCTATTGACAATGATTAGGTGCTTCCAAATGAATAAGTGAATGCCTGGATTCTCCAGGATGGTCTTGTAAGAGCTGTCTTCCCTTTGATACTGGGTCGTTTCTGACTTGACTGGTATATCATCTATAAACAGGTGAGTGTGCTCCAGTATCTTGTCTTGAAGGACAAATGCCATATCAGCTTGGTAGACCTGGACCGTGTTAGTATGTCCCATAGGTAGGGTGGTTAGACGGTGGGGTCCGAGCAGACTGTTGAAGGTTGTCATGTCCCGAGAATCCTCATGTAGAGGGTGCTGATCATAACCAGCAAAGAGGTCCATCATTCCGTAGACCGTGTACCTGCTGAAGGACTCAGCCAGATGTTTGACAAATGGTGGAACTGATGAATCCCGGATTGTTACTGTATTGAGAGGTTGGAGGTCGTGAACTAACCAAAGTGTCTTCCTGTCCTGCTTAAGTATGCAGAACCAGTGGAACCAGTATGCTACAATGGATGGCTCGTACACTTTGGGTGCAATCCAGTCTTTGATAATCTGGATAGCCTGGTCCCAAGATGCTGGCAGAATGGGTATGTTCTGGAGGACCCAGGGCATATGTGGTATTGTTATGGTTTTCTTTCCTTTTCATCATATACTTCTCCTCGTGCATTTCACTTCCATAGTCTCCTACTATGGACGACATACTCCTCAAGTCGCTGAAACTTACTTCTTCATTGGTGGACCCTCTACAATCTCCTTAGTGACATTTCCTTAGCAACTATCCCCATGGACTATACTTCTAACTAGATTCTCTCACACTTAGTTGTCTCCTCATCCTCCATCAGTTACCATTGGTCTGTGTGTGGGAATCCCTCTTCTTATAAATACCTAGTGTTTATCCTGTATAGTCTTCATTCTTGATCTGCACAATATTAGCGTACCATCCTGAGTCCTCCCTAGTTGCTGGTCAAACGTTCTTAGCGATTCTAAGAACTCAACCTCAGCCCCAATGAATCTAAGGATCGCCCTAAGAACTTCAGTATCCTACTGGACGTCAATCTCTTTGTGAGTATCACCCAGTAGTTGAACTCCCTCAAACCCTAGTCCTCTTCTGTACGCTATGCATAACAAAAGATCAAGAATTTCCTTGGTCCCACCTCTCTAGGTGAAGGATCCATCACCCACCTCACCACATCATTCAAAGCCCCTGGAGACAGCGACTCTGAACTCCCTGACCTCGCCCCATATTGACTACCCTTCAGACGAATTGCCGGGTCCAGCAGAACTCCACTCCTTGACCCATCCTTTGCATCATCACCAAAAATCCAACAATCAAACAATCCTCCTCATCAACCCAGTCCACCTCCTCATCAACCCAGTCCACCACCTCATCAACACAGCCCAATTGATATCTCTCGCTCACCCTCGCCCACCATGCCTTCCAAGTTAAAAGCCACTCTTTCCGCCGACTTCTCTGGAACCCCCTTCGATGCTTCTTGATGGATGAAGGCCATGAACACCTACTTCCAGATCAATCAGAACCTCTATCCTGGAGATCCCGAAAAAATCATGACCACCCTAAATAAGATGCCTACCAGAAGAGGAGCCTCTTTCATGGAAGCATGGTACGACAAAATGGCTGACCTCACCATCGTCACTGGAAAATCTTTCAATGATTTCATTAAAGATTTCAAAACCACCTTCTTCCCCTATGATGTAAAAGCCACTGCTTGCCTTGAACTAGCCAAACTACGACAGAGAATCACCCATTCTAGTGATGGGTTCCAGCAATACATCACTGATTTCCAAAACCTCACTGGAAAATCTGACATCACAGACGAGACCACCCTCATTGATCATTTTGCCTTAGGCCTTGACCAACAGCTCACAACTATGATCCTATCTATGGGAACAGTTCCCACCACCATCACTGACTGGGTGACCAAAGCCAAGGCCTTCCACGCCCAGAAAATGAGAATTCAAGCCCTCCATGTGGAAACCACCCCTTCCTTGCTCTCTTTCAATCACTGCACCCCCAGAGACCCCAACACCATGGAGGTGGATACATCCATCACATTGACCAAACTCACCCCCACTGAAAGAGCTAAATGCATCAAAGAGGGATGATGCTTCCACTGTAGAACGGTTGGACATGATGTCTGTAACTGTAGAAAGAACCCCAGCCACCCCCAGAACATCAGAACCACCACCACCACCACCACTGCCCTCCTGTCAACACCCCCAATCCCCATCTCACTTTCTCCCCTTCAGCAATATGTAAATTCCCTCTGCACCACTGGCAAGAACAAAGCTGAAATCCTCTCAGTCCTCAAAATTTGTTATGACAAGGATAAAGATGAGGAAGAAGTGAACGCTATCCAGTTTGCCAATGTACAAAAGGCAAAGGATTTTTAAGAAGGAAAGCAGCCTCGACATCTTCTTCCCTAGATTTCACCCATGTACTCATAGCATCTCAGAAAAATAGAACCCTCCATCTTGATGTCAAAGTACAAAACGTCGAAACCTCCACCCTTATTGATTCGGGTGCCACAGGAAATTTCATTGACCCTCACCTCCTACCAAAGGGGAATTTCCGTCTCTCTAAAGTCCATCGTCCAATCCTCGCTTATAACGTCGATGGAACCCTGAATTCCTCCGGGACCATCCGCTGGACTGTGACCACCACTGTTTTCCATCGTTCCTTCTCGTCCATTGAAACCCTCTTTGTTCTTTGACAAAAAGAACCTCAGATCATCCTAGGTATGCCTTGGCTCACTAAATGGAATCCCGACATCGACTGGAAGGCATGCACTCTCTCTGTCCTAACATCTCTTGCGAGGGTTGAGAGGACTCCTTGTGAGCGCCCTCCCCAGAAAGAGGTTGAGGAAGAGAACATCTACAGGTTAACCATCTTGACTGAGATTACTCAGAAGTCTACCCCTTCCCTCATGACCATCCCAGATTTTTGTAAGGACTTCATGGACATCTTCATGGAATCCACCCACGACTCTCTTCCACCCCATTGCCCCTTTGACCACACTATCAACCTCAAAACTCCTTCGTCCTGAAGATCGCCAAGGTCTACTCCCTAAACCCCAAGGAAAAAGAATCCCTGAAAGAATTCATCGAAGAGTATCTTAAAACCAGGTGGATCGTCCCATCCAAATCCCCCCAAGCCTCTCCATTTTTCTTTGTCCCAAAGAAAGATGGGACACTTCGCCCATGTCAAGACTACTGCTATCTGAACTCCCACACCATCTGGAACACCTACCCCCTACCCCTCATATCTGACCTCTTAGACGATGTGAAAGACACTAACCACTTCATCAAAGTGGACGTCCGTTGGGGGTATAACAATATCCACATTCGGGAATCAGACCAATGGAAAGCTGCCTTCATCACCCCCCTAGGGATTTTCGAACCCATGGTGATGTTCTTTGGATTTTCTAATGCCCCCTCTACTTTTCAAGCGTTTATGAATCACATTTTCGCTAATATGATCACTGAAAGATGGTTGAAAATCTATATGGATGATCTTGGCATCTGCACTAAAGGCCTCCTTTCCCTCCACCACGAACACACCCAACAAGTTCTCCTCCGCTTACACGAACACAACCTCCCACTCAAACTCTCTAAATGCTCCTTTGACACCCCAACGATGGAATACTTAGGTCTCATCATCAGGAATGGGGAAGTACAAATGGATCCCCACAAACTCTCCACCCTCAAAGATTGGAAACCCCCTATGATGGTTATGGGTATCCGATCCTTCATCGGATTCGCAAATTTCTATAGGAAATTTATCCCTAGTTTTTCCGACATCATCACCCCCTTGGTCTCCCTTACCCGAAAACACAAAATCTGGAACTGGACCTCCCTCCAACAAAATGCATTTCACTCCCTCATCTCTGCCCTCTGCTCCGCCCCCGTCCTTGCCCTTCCGGACCCCTCCAAATCATTTTCCCTTATGACCGACACCTCCTTATTAGCTACCGGTGCCGTCCTAATGCAACCAGATTCCAACGAGGACCTCTGACCCCTGGCATACTTCTCAAAGACCCTCACCCCAGCCGAACGCAACTACAATATCTATGACAGAGAACTCCTAGTGGTCATCCTCGCCCTCTCTGAATGGTGCCACTATCTACAATGTGCCACACATCCCGTCACCATAATCACTGACCATAAAAACCTCTCTTACCTACGTGATCCACGAAAACTCTCTCAAAGACAAGCCCGATGGGCCCTCTTTCTCCAAGACTTCAATATCAGATGGAAAGTTACCCCCAGTACCAAAATGGGACCTGCAGACACCCTCTCTCCTCAAGACTACGTTGACACCTCATCTGACAACATTGATTCCTCCATCCTCCCAGAACCTCTTGTCATCAATGCACTCGACTTAACCCTTACTGACCTCATCAAATCCTCTACCCCCTCTGATCCCTTGGTTGTTCACACACTGGACGCCATTTCCTCCTCCTCTCCTTTGTTCCCCTGCTCCCTTGCCTCCGACTGGACCTTTGAAAATGGCCACCTGTTCTTCCGCCACAAACTGTATGTTCCACCTCCCACCAGATCCCCCCTCCTTCATGCCATCCATTCCTTCCCACTAACGGGACATACATATGGGCATCTTCCACACCAAATCCATCCTTGAATGTGACTTTTGGTGGCCAGGTCTAGCAACCTTCATCAAACACTTTATCGCAGGCTGCCCCACTTGCCAGCAGAACAAAGTCAACACCCATTCCTCACACCCCCCTCTCATTCCCATCACCTCTTCCTCCTCCATCCCCTTCCACCAACTCTCAGTAGATCTTATCACTGATCTCCCCCCATCCAACTCCTTCAATTCTATCATGGTCGTGGTCGACCATGGCCTTACTAAGGGGGTCATTCTCCTTCCTTGCACCAAAACCATTGACGCCGCAGGAGTAGCCCTCCTTTTTTTCAACAACATATTCAAATGATTTGGCCTCTACAACTCTATCATATCT
This sequence comes from Retiboletus flavoniger, assembly GCA_038089835.1. Taxonomy (NCBI): domain Eukaryota; kingdom Fungi; phylum Basidiomycota; class Agaricomycetes; order Boletales; family Boletaceae; genus Retiboletus; species Retiboletus flavoniger. The sequence continues at coordinate 19,173 of JBBPLO010000232.1, forward strand.
GATCAAGGTCCCCAGTTCACCTCAGCTTTCGCCCTCAAACTCGCTTGACTCCTGAAATACAATGTCTGTCTATCATCCGCCTACCACCCTCAAACTGATGGCCAAACCAAACAAACAAACCAGGAACTCAAAGTATACCTACGAATCTTTTGCGCCAACAACCCTCACTCCTGGTCAAATGCCTTATCCACCACCGAATTCCATCACAACTCCGCCCCCCACTCCTTCACCCAGAAATCCCCATTCTCCCTACTATACAGCTATGAACCAAGGGCCTTTCCCCCATTAGGCAAAACCTTCATTCCTGCACTCAAAAATCACCTAACAACCTTGGACAAAAATAGAAAAGAAGCCCTCACTGCACACAAATTGGCATGGAAATTGATATCTTCCTGATCAACCTGCAACTTCTCTCCGTGGAAAGTTGGAGACCAAGTCTGGTTGGAAGCCACCAATCTCCGCCTCTGACTTCCATCTCGGAAATTAGCCCCGAAATGCTACGGCCCATTTGAAATCATTTGTGTCCTATCCCCCATATCTTACAAACTCTGACTCCCCCCCACCTGGCGCATTCATGACACCTTCCATGCCACACTTCTATCCTCTTATTGAATGACCCAGACCTATGGTCCCTCATTCCCATGACCGCCACCTGATATCATTAACCAAGAAGAAGAATATGAGGTTGAAACAATCTGCAGTCACAAGGGACCTCCACCTAAATGACAGTTCCTAACCTCATGGAATGGTTACCCACGTTCTGAAGACACCTGGGAACCCGAATCAAACCTTCATCACACGGCAAAAATCCTTTCCACTTATAAACACCTCCACTTCCTTTAGGAAATGTATTGTATTCGTAAGATGTCGGTCTCTTCGTGAGTATCGCCTTGCAAACACAATACACCCCCCCCCTCGCTCTCCTCACTCCTTCGACTATGTCTCAGCCCATATCATGGAACACCTCCCCTCGGTCATCCTCTTCCTCCTCATCTTCACAATCGCTCCTACGATCGCAACGAGCCTTCCCCATGTATTTACCAGAACGAGAGAGACTTTCCCTATTTGCTGCCATCCTTGAAACTCCTGCCCTCACCCTTGCCATAGAAGCCCACCCAAGCTTCCCTGACAATGAAGTCACCCACTCTCTTATTTGCACCTACCACACCATTGCCTCCACTCAACGTCTTTCTGAATCCCAAAATCCCTCCAACCCCACTCTCTGATTTACCCTGAGCGAAGCCTCTCACCATGCCCTGAACGCCCTATCCCTCCATGGCTTCACCATCTATGTTGAGGAAATCCCTCACACACTCATCTATTCCACTCTATGTCGAATTCTCTCCTCCCTCCCCAACACACAACGCAACCTCTACGTACAGACCATAGAAAATTTTCTCCTTTCCCAACCTCGTCCACTTCCCCTTCCTATTCCCCCTCCTTGCTCTAGACCCCTCGTTGAATGGCTCACCGACTTTCCCTACTCTTCCCCCTTGAACTCCGAACCCCTCACAGACCCTCCCGCAGACATCTTCATCCCCATCCCCATCCTTGAAGGACCCACTGCGACAGAAGTCATCTCTATCATCTCCATCATCATTGAGGAAGAATCTCCAACTCCCCCTACTTTTCCCATCAGCACAGTCCCACGTGAGATCCATCTTCCCAATGGGAACACCGTTCTCTCCTCCCCAGTTCAGGTCATTCCACGGCCTGATATCATCTGTCCCCCCCAGCCACTTCTTTCACCGTCTGCCATCAATGTGGTCTTCAAGGTCACTATCTTCAAGACTGCCCTCGACACTGCTGTAACCACTGCCACCTCTATGCCTCCAGTCATCTCACAGTTCAATGTTCGCTTTTCCAATGTGACCACTGTCACAATTGGGGACACACAGAACGTTTTTGCCCCCATAGGAATTGTGGAATTTGCCATGAACCTGGGCATGTTGTCAGTAACTGTTCATTTGAGGTGCTTTCCCCTTCTCAATAGGGCTCCATCTTCGGAGTGGGATCCCCTACTAGATGAGCTTTTCCATAGGAATGGGTCGTTGATTGAGCCTGGAGCTCAACTATACGAAGGAGGTAATGTTACTGTTTTCTTTCCTTTTCGTCATATACTTCTCCTCATGCATTTCACTTCCATAGTCTTCTACTATGGACGACATACTCCTCGAGTCGCTGAAACTTACTTCTTCATCAGCAGACCCTCTACAATCTCCTTAGTGACATTCCCTTAGCAACTATCCCCGTGGACTATACTTCTAACTAGGTTCTCTCACACTTAGTTGTCTCCTCATCCTCCATCAGTTACCATTGGTCTGTGTGCAGGAATCCCTCTTCTTATAAATACCTAGCATTTATCCTGTATAGTCTTCATTCTTGATCTGCACAATATTAGCATACCATTCTGAGTCCTCCCTAGTTGCTGGTCAAACGTTCTTAGCGATTCTAAGAACTCAACCTCAGCCCCGACGAACCTAAGGATCACCCTAAGAACTTCAGTATCCTACTGGACGTCAGTCTCTTCATGAGTATTGCCCAGTAGTTGAACTCCCTCGAACCCTAGTCCTCTTCTGTATGCTATGCGTAACAGGTATTGTCGGAATCTTGACTGGTGGGAAGTATCGTTCATCGAGTCTTCCTCGTTCAGTTGGGACCCAAGCGAAGGCTTTCTTGTGGTCCTGAACCAACCACCGGACTAACTTCAGTTCTTCGGGCCATAGCCATTTTGCCAGATCGAGGTCAAGTGCATCCGCGCGCTCCTGTGTAAAACAGACGCCCGGAACAAATTCGGGTGGGTGAGTAGGTAATGATTTTAACCCTTCAAGCAGGTTTTCAGGTAGACAGTGAACTATTCAGTACTCCTCCGCAAGAGGAGCTATGACTGACCAGATCTTTTTAGTGATGGGCTTATATGCAAGGCAATGCTATAGTGGATCGAAATGGTAAACAGACTTTAAAGCAGAAATTTGGTCTGAAGTGAAAGAAGACTGAGTAGAGGAAAGGTAAATATAAGAGTCTGAATGGCTCCTCGCAGGAGTAAAATGGTCTAAGAACAATTTGTTCGAAAGGGATGAGACGGACAGGCAAATAGAGGAGGTGAAGTAAGCGAAAGAGGGTTGTGTAGGCTCTTCCCAACCTTTTGGTGGATCATCGATGCTTAAAAACCCATTTCCATGATGGATTGGTGGTTAGCGCAATGCATACCTTGTTGGCAATGAGGGCACCCTTCTGTCCAAGGATGGGTAGGTAATTTGTAGAGCTTTCCGGAGTTCGGATCACAGAATGTGATGGTTTGTGAACCATCCAGAAAGTCCCCAGTTGTTGCAGATAGCAGGCAATGGAAGGGATGACCCAGCAAGAGGTTGAAGTTGGCATGAGGCACCACCTGGATCTGGAGAGAAACTTCTCTGGCACCAAAGTCTAGCTGAAGGTTCTCAAGGACTCCCAGGGTTGACTTGGTCGATGTGTTGGCATTTGACATAGTCATAACATGGTCAGACCGGACTGGCAGTCCAAGACTCTTCCATACCCATTTAGGCATGGTGACAATCTCTGACCTGGAGTCGAGCACACTGGTAATTGACTGACCGGTGCCAACCACCTTTGCTTCCAGTGATCTGAGAGGTAAGCTATGGTGGGCAACAATATCACCGTCTGCGTTTCAGATGACACAGTCACCGAACTCATGTTCAACTGTGGCTTCGCAAGCTCATTAACCTGTATGACGTTAGTGTTGGTGATCTGCTTCGAGGTAGTTAGTTCGTGGAATTGTTTCCTAAACTCAGGTGTGACTGCAAAAAGATCCTGTATGGGGATCAGAACACTGGAGTCCAGTACCCGGTCCAGAACTCACTTAGGAGTGGTCTCATCCTCTAGAGGGAAGGAGTATCTGTATTGACTTGCAGGTGCATTGGGGGAAAATGTGGGGTTAGGATTAGATGGTTTAGGAGGGACATTACTTGTGCTGGCTGCTGGAGTGGCCGGAGGCGTGGGGTTTGTGTTGGATTGGCTCGGGCCGGGAACTGTCTGAGTGGCTGGCAATGGGGTCACTGATCTGGGAGGCACTGGGATCGCCTGAGAGCTCTTCTGGATCTCCGGAGATTCAATCTCCTCAGAAACAGTCACCGCTTGGTTGGGTTTGCACATTGGCAACTCTATCCTGTCGAAGTGGACCTTCTTTTCTTGGACTCCCTTCTCGGCTTGAAAGCTTGCCCAAGCTTGGGCAATGTACGGCTGGAATTCCGGGTCAGCGAAAAACAGACTCAGCATACTTTCCTGATCCTTGATTGATGCCATGAATGTGGCCAGCTCGATTTCTAGAAGGGCATCAGTGGACGGATAGGTGAGGGAGAGTATTCCTGCAGTCATATGGGGCAGTGGATCCTGAGCAGTAGGTGAACCAGTGGTCACAGTTGCTTTCTTGGATGCGATCTGGTCCAGGCAGTCGCGCAAGCAATGGCACCCTGGAATATGCAGAATACACCTGCCATCAGCCAGGTGCAAGCGGTTGTCAGTGCCCCTGCTAGCTTTACCAGTCTGGATGTATTCCTCAACGTGAGGGCATTCACCCATAAAGTGACCGAAGGCATCACAGAAGGCACATGTCTGAGTCCGTGGCACTTGCCGGTTAAGGAGGGAAGTCTCCTGTTTGATGGCCAAGGGTGCTGGGCAAGATGCAGTCTGGGGGAATGACATTGCTGGAGTTGTCCAAGCCAGGACTGGTGCCGATGGACACTGTGAATTGTTAGACAGACTAAAGGTGGAGGAAATGGTGGGCCATAGGGCCGAACCAGTCAAGAGAAACTTGGCAGCCTCGAGACTGTCCTTCATCGGGTAAGGATCTGAAGAGTGGTGGTCCAGTTTTATGAAGGATAGCCAATGGCGGACCTGGTTGGTAAGATCTTCCAGCAAACCATTCATAAAGAGGGCATCGCTATCCAATTCAGACAGCTTCCTATTTTTTACTAAGACCAAGGCGACCTTCCTGAACTTCCTCTGATATTCGCTGAGATCTTCTTGGTTGCACATGGTCAAAGTGCGAAACTCATCTATGAGGTATTGTATGTCAGTGCAGCAATATCAGTCACTCCCTTCACAACCCGGATATAACTTTTTGATGGCTATGATGAAAGCATTCCAATTGGGATTCTGAGTGGAGGCTTTGTCCAGAAGCTCCCATCCTTCGGCTTCTTCTAGGTCGGCATACTGGATGGCAGCCTTAATTTTGGCCTTGTCAGTTAATGCGGTGGCGGTTCCAAGGAGGTCGACGTCCTCCAGGAAGCATGGAAGCTGCACTGGGACCTTTCCGTCAAATTTAGGGGCGTTCTGGATACCACAGAGAGGCATTGTTGGAGCAGCCATGGCGGCGGAGTTAGCAGAGATAAGTGTGGGTAGTGGTGGACTCAATGGTATTGGGTTTGGATTGGGTGTCAGTGGTGTCGGTGGTAACGTTGATCACAACAGTTCGTTGGCGGATAGAGATGTGTGCGACAGATCAAACAAGTAGGATAGGGACAGTTTGGTTGATGATGATGATGGTGATGAAAGTGTGGACAGAGTTGACCGATCCAGTGTTAGCGGACTGAGAGGGGAGGAAAATGGCAACATGGGGAAAGATGAATCCCAAGTCTGGGTGGGGGTCGAGTGTATAAATCCTCTGGGTATGAAGGGTAGTGAAAGATAGTCCTAGTTACCATCAGGGTCTAGCTCAGTTGGTGGCACAGGGTCAGACTGCCCTAGTTCTGTCCTACGAGTCGGTTCTGGTGATGGAAGGTTTGGGCTATGCTGGCTAAACGGATTAGTACTAAGGTCTGATGGGAGGACGATAGCCGAGATATTGGGAAGCTTGGCAGAGCGGTTATGACAGGTGTTTTCAGGTGTGACGGATTGAAAACGTTCTAAGTTGTCAGATATTTGCAATTTGTGAAACTGCTCAAGTAGGTTTTCGAGTCCCTGGCGTTGGGGGTTTGGCCAAAGTACTCTCCTGACAACCCATTGAAAATCCCTTGCGGTGGGCTCCAGTTGAAAAACAGATAAACAGCCCGGAGGACTAGCAGAAAGTAGTCCTGGACTTGTAGTGGGGGATCAGAGGGCATGATAGGTTCGTCCCTAAAGGGATTCTTGCTTGGGTATGAGGTCCAGATCTTCCTTTGGTGTACTTATCCCAGAAATGGACTGGTCTGAGGTTGTCCGGACCAGCAATAAGTAGCCCGAGCTAATCCGGCAGTTCGGATTGATGAGAGCTACAGCAGAAACGTTGAACAGTGGTGGAAGACATGTGGATGGCATGAAATGGTGGTGGTGAACGATACGAAACTTAAACAGTGGGCAGAAAGTGCAGGTGAGCCGGATGCTGACATTACAAAATGCCAGTACAAAACTATATAGTCCAAGGCCGAACCGAGCCGCTAACTTCTAGAGGCTAAGATAACAAGGTCTGAAGTCTAGACTTTAGGGTAGGAAGGTAGCTAAGGGACACGGCAACTCCACTAAATGAGTGTATGTAAGTGTGAGGCACACATTTGTGTGATAAAGGAATGGATAAGAGATGCAAACTATGGGAGATAAGACGGAACCAGATTGACCAGACTTACCACAGACACCAGATTGACCTACCAGAGACACAGACAGACACGGATGGACATGGATGGATCTGGATGGACATGGATTGGCCGATGCAAAGATGAAAGTGATTTGGGAGGGGGATAGGGACTCTGCAATGTGGTAAAACGCTGTGATGCAACTGTAGAGATTTAACATTCTCTACATCAGGCTAGAACCGACAGGGTCTCAAGTGAGTAGCTGCCTTGACTGTTACAATTTTCTTTCCTCATCATCGTTTCCTCTTGATAGTACATTTCTCTTCCCTGGTCTCTTACCAAGGACGTCGCGTCTCTTGGGCACAGGAGGTATACCTCTTCATCGGAGGACCTTCTACG
>JBBPLO010000233.1:14070-26100 GCA_038089835.1 Retiboletus flavoniger
AAAATGGCAAAGTAGAGAATCTGCCTTTGCTAAAGGGTGATAATCACTAGATTTGAGGAGAGACTCTGAATCACTGTTCAAGGGGTAGACAGTCTGGGCAATAAAGTCACTAATCTGTGGTGGCATTCGATCTGACACTAGATCAGTCATCAAATAGAAAAAACCTTACTAGGAAACCTACACTGGGTGTCAAGAAAAATAATGGGACTTTTACGAAGGGTGGAATCTTGTCTGATGAGGTGATCAACTTCAAAGATACTCCTGGGGTCTTGGAGATCATCTTGACCATATGGTGGTACTAGACAATTCCTGAGAATGAGGTCAATATAGAAAAGAAAAAACTCACACTCCATGTTGTCACCAATGAAGACAACTTTCCTAATGGTAGTGAAATTAGTGAAAAGAGAGATATAATCTCCAATTTCTATCTGGGAAGCTTCATCAATGACAATAGTATGAAGAGGGGCCTTTTCAAAGGCACCCTGCTTTCTCAGTATATCATTGGAGAGCATGTTAAGAGTACAAAGCACAACTGGGCAGCCATGGAGTTCTGGAAGTCTTCTAGAAAATTCTGCACTGGTGATGGTATTGACCTTGATGGTGGCATATAGGTACTCATGCCTAGTAAAGAGATTGCAATGAGAAAGATATATTAGACACAAAGAACTTACCAATGGGCATAAAACTCATCAGAAACTTAAAGTCTCCAATTGAATAGGTCAAGATCAGCCAACTTCTCTGCAATATTTTTGACAGCTATATTGGACTGAGCTACAAGCCAGATTCCAGATCTCCCAACTGCAACAGCCCTCAGAATATAAGAGGCAATAATTGTTGTCTTGCCTGTTCCAGGAGGACCCAAAATGATGGTGATTCTTGAAGAGTCAGTTTGATCAAGCATAAATCTGACTGCTTCTTTCTGAGAGTTGTTGAGAGGATAAGGAATTGTGTCAGGATCGAGTCTAATATGAGCTGGAGGTGGCTGAGACCATTCAGCTGGCCACATAAAATTCTCTCCAGGATCAGAATAGATTTTTTGAATCCAAGGGTTGAAGTCACTGGTTTTTCCCTGAAGAGTCATAAGGAGAGTTTGTGAGCCATGCTCCTTGTCTCTCAGGTGGACAGCATCTGAGAGTGATGAAAAACTATGACAGCATGTTAATGATATTCCTACCATTGTACGTGGCTATAGAATAGTGTTCTAGTATTGATGTTTCGAGATGGTTTTCCATACCCTCAAGTGTCCATGATTGTCCCTATATTACAACAATTAAAATCAAGGGTATGAGGGAAATGATTACTCACTTCTTTAAGCATTTTGAGCATTGCCATCCACTGACTATCATGGGTGACAGCAATTTTTGCAGATGGTACCTAGACCACTATGAGCATAACCATCTCGCCTCATGACCCAAGGAAGATTGAATGCCTTTGTTAATAGATAGCGATTGATAATCTCAGATGGATGAGATGCCTAGCAAGTGAATGTGTCACATTGCATCCACGTCCAAACTAGAGATGCCAAATGCAAAAAAAAACTCGCCTGTGATACGTGTGGTATATGCTGGATTGTTACATCGCTTTTGGGGGTCTCTGTTGGTGCCGCCTTCAAGCCTTCCGCCCGTTCGTTGGAGAGCCAAGAGGCTGCAGAAAATATGCTACCGACCAAACCAGGTTGTTGTTTGCTTCCCCCATGCTCAGAGACATTGGGGGTGATTGTAATCCCACGTATGAAAACGGATTGGTTATCTCGCCCTTGACGATCTGGTGCAGGTCCGATTTTGCGCTTAAAACGACCTGTAGGTCGCCAAGCAGAATCATTTGTGATGATTCGTTCATCCACCTCCGCCGTGGTACAATACACATACACTGGGTCAGTGTTCGCAGCCGTCTGCATACTGAACGATGCAATGCACCATGAGCATGTTTTATAGAACCCGGTGAGTAGGTAGAGAGAATTGGATCGTGGCGATACGAGTCGATCTTTGTAACGTTCGAGCCAATCGGCCCCATGCTCCCGCGCATGATTCTCAAATAGTTGCCTATGGTGGAGTTCGAGCTCGAACAATTGCGCTCCTTGAGGTAGGACAATATGTGCCCCGTCTCTCGACAAGGTGGCATTGTACTGAGTTGTCCTACGACTAGCTGTACAGTCAACTGCTGTTACATGATTGTAAGAGGAGATATTAGCATACGTAGTACCGAGAACACTCCAAATCTCCAAATCGTCGACCTCCCAGTTTGTTTCCGGGGACGAGACGACTTCACGAGGCGGGAGGTCATCGCTGGCGCAACGAACGTCGTTTTCGTCGATCGGTGGGAAGTTGGGTAGGATATCGGTACTTCCTGGATGGGGATCAAGGATATTGAAGAAAACGTGGAACCGCCCTCGCTCGTCGACGGTGCCGAGGTCCCCGATCCTGAGGCCCACGTGCTGACGACTTTGTGGCAGCGAAACTGGGTCGGGATTCCAGAGGATAGCCCTGTATAAACAAATGTTGTGCGAACGCAGCCTGTTCGGAAGGCAAGGGAGGCATCTGGGGAGCGAAGTGCCGAATGGTGGCGTACTACAATGTGAGCCGTGTCACTGCGATTGCTTTCTGAGACGCCACACAAGATGATCGTGCCCATCACCGTCACGGCGCCGAGCCCATTTTCTCCAAAGCTTCCCCCGTCAATCGCAAAACTGGGGCATGACGAACTCTTCTTGATCGAATTACAAGGCACGCTCAACGTCCAGGGCGCCGAGTCGACAGCCAAGGACGGACAGCTGATTGGGACGTTGAACACAGCCGACATGGTCCGTACCCATCGCACACACAAGTCCGAGGTGTTTTTGATGCTCACGTCCACTGATGACGCTGTTCGCCTCCCAGAATAAGCCTACACTCATGATCGGGCATCATCTGCTCGAAGGCAAGGTGGTTAATCTTCCAAAACCCCTTGGGGTGCTCCATAAGCATGTTCGGAACAACATTTCTCCCACCGTCCACGCCACAGACGATTCAGAAGGCGAAGGCGAGAAGGAGAAGGAGATGTGGAACAAGCAGGTTCATTGGGACGTCACTGCTGTGGTGAAAAAAAAGATCGTGTTCTCGAAGCGGCCCATGCCTATCACCAAACCACCCAGCACGGCAGCTTCTCGTAGGACATAAACGCGAACGGCGTGGTATGCCATCAGGTGATAGAGCACAGCGTTGGGAACATGCTGCAGGCACTCGACCCACCACCCCCTCGACCCAAGCGTTTTGCCTCCCCTTGTCCGCACGCGCGGCCGAGCTAGTAGGTTGCATCCCCATATACTACCCCCCCTCTCCCCCGGTTCTGAATCGTAGATATGAAAGGATCGTGGCTTGGATCCGTCGTGAGCGCTACGATAGGGTCGCGGATGATCAGAAACGTTCAATCGACTGTACATTTGAAGACATGTCTTTTCATTTCTCGTGTCGTATGTAATTTGGAGGTCCGCCCGTTTGCACGTCGAGGACAGCTCATGTCAACCGCAACGTTTTCACAACGTTGCGATGACGGCGTGATCTCTTTTTTTATGTCTTTCTCCTTCTCTTCAAGTTGCCATGCTGTACCCCACCCGCGTCAAAACCACTGGTTAAAACGGGCACCCGAAAGAGTCCTGTGCTGGTCAGAAACGCCAAAGGCCCCAAGTCCTCCTCATCCTTTGAGCTGTCTTTTTCCTCGTCATGATGTTCCATGCTATCAAGGAGACGAGCGCACCACTCTATGCAGCCAAGCTAGATCAGTATGGTGAAGTCAAGGACATCCCTCCAGTAAGCGACCTGTCACAGATCGGTCCTTTATCATCGATTCATGTGCCATCTGGCCCTAGTCACCGATCATCCGCCTGTTGGGCACCAACAGTGCGCCTCTAGATGACCAACGCGAGGAAGTCCGTATTCTACTCGCCGAGCCCAAGGCCGAGCTACAGGCAGTGGAGGAGGACATCACACGCCTTCAGGCCCGTCTGGCCGACATCCAGCGCCGGAAGTGCGAACTGACGTCTTACGTCGAGGACCTCGGTGCGCTCCTTTCCCCGATCAAGCGGATGCCCGCAGAGATCATGGCCCGCGTGTTTGACTTTTGCGTCGACGTCCACGTTCACGGGCCTCATTGCGAGCCTAGCCGGCGTGCACCGCTGCTCCTCGGGAGCGTGTGTCGCAGCTGGCGTGTCCTGTCCCTCGCCATGCCTCGGCTATGGACAGCGCTCTACCTCGACCTCCCCACCTTTGGCACGCTCGACAAACAAGAAGATATCCTCCTCGCATGGACCCAGCGCTCACGCCCATTTCCTATTTCGTTGTGGCTGTGGAATGACTTTCTGACAGACGACGTCCCCGCCACATTTCTCCGCCGCCTCAGCCACATCATGACAGACAATGCGGATCGCTGGCGTGCCATCTTTGTCCACTTCCCCGCAGCCACGCGGGATTGGGACTGTTTCGACGCCCTCGTGCGCTGTCAGATGCCAGCGCTCGAAGAGCTCGAGATCTCCCCGCAGTGTACGCCCTGGGCCCCGTTCAGGCCCGAGTTTTTGCCCCGTTTGAAGGAGTTGCAGATGCCAGCCGGGGCGATGCCAGATAGCCACATAACGTTGCCGTGGACACAGTTGACGCACCTTACCCTCCGCGGCGGATACCGACCGACCGACATCGATGATCTGCTCGGCATCCTCACCTGCGCCCCGCTGCTCGCTCAGCTCCACGTCGAGATCACGCAATACAAGTGTGAGACCAGGTGGGACGGCGTGCGCGAGCGCATCGCGATGCCCTGTCTCTCCACCCTCGTCCTCGTCACGATCAGCAACCACGATGAATGCATCAACCACTTGATGGACGCCCTCGTCACGCCGGCGCTGCGCGACTTTCAGCTGCTCACGCGCGTCTGGGACACGAGCAACATGACGACGAGCTGGTGTCATGACAGCTTCCTCGCGCTACTCGCGCGCTCCGAGTGTTCCCTCAACCACTTGACGCTCATCGCCGTCGACATTTCGACTGCGCAGCTGCGGCAGGTGATGGTGCGCTGTCCGTCGTTGGTCTTGTTGAAGCTCAATGGGGCGGACGTGCCACGCTTGATAGCCCCGTTGCTCGAGGAGATGACCAACGAGTCGGACCAGGATCGGAATTTACCCCTCGCGCCATGGCTGAAAGCGCTCTCGCTCAGCTGCGAATCGATGAAAGCGCTGGATTACAGGATCGACTCGACCGGGCTCACGTTTGAGCAAGCGTTTTCACGGTTCGTGACGTCTCGGACGTCGAGAGGGGAGCCAAACAACAAGGTACTCAAACTGAAATGGATTCACTGGACGGTTTGGTGGGCTTGGAGTAGATACCAACCTCCGATTCAGGCGCATCCTTATCCTGAGCTGGAAAAGCGACTTTTCGGGCTGTGTGCGGAAGAAGTAGACGTGGGTGTGTCCGCCGCTACATATAACAAGTACAAGCGCGTCTCTTAGGACTCGGGGAAGGGACCACTGGCTGGTCCAGTGAGATCTTGATCAGATTTTGATTTTTTTTTTGGGATCTAACCATATATATTCATACAGACACTAATACATAGTACGTAGTACAGTAATGTACAGAGTAGGCACGCATTCAATCGTGCGAAGCAGCACATGATTGTTACATGATGCAAAACGAATAACTTAAATGGCAATGCGAAACACGAGGCGAACTCATTGATGAGTAAAATGAATAGGATATCTCGGCATGGAAATCATGATGAGGGTGCCAAGGCGGGAATGCAAGTGATATCGACGCCACCCCGCGTCTTATCGTTCTCGACAGTAAGAGGAGCGATAACGAATGAACGGCCTTTCTTGTCGAGATGTAAACGTTCCAAAACCATGTGATGTTGGTGCGGGAGAAAAGAAGGTGCGGAGCTGAAACATGAAACATGGTCAAATGAGATAAGTTAATTGAAACCGTCGAAGTGCCCCTTGAGGATTCTCTCTCCCATAGGGGAAGGCGCGCGACGAGGACGTGTCTTCTCAGTGATGGTTGCCGAACGCCTGGATTTGCGGTTGGGTAGAACGTTATTCGTGGTGGGCGAGTTCGGCACAGCAGAGTTCGGAGGGGTCTGAGGGACACTCGACTGGGATATATCAGCCGCAGGAGGCTGTGAAACATCAGATGTCTGAAGGTACAAAAACAACGAGAAAACACACCTTTCCAAGAGAATTTCCTAGGGAAAGGCGCCTGAGAAGATTGACACCCCTGTCGCGGTGAGGCTCGGACATTGAGGATTGAGGTTGGAATCGACTAGCGGCGCTAGCACGACGAACGTGAGTGTGTTGTGTGTGTTCTTCAACTGATTCGTCTGTTGCGCAAGCGTTAAATAAACACGGCTGGACGAGACAACCCGCAGATACATACCCTCGGGGACGGGGGGAGGGGCAAAACCACGGAAGGGGAACGTGGCAGGAGCCTTTGAGGGGGATTGGGACAAGAAGTGGAATATTGGGGAACTGGGGGAGTTGGGAATGCGTGTGATCGGGAAATTCTTTGGGGTGGGGAGAGGGGGGGACGACGTAGGGGAGCTGGACGATTCGGAAGAGAATGAAGTAGAGCGATGGCGGAGATGTTGGGTAGAGATCGGGATTGGCTTTGAGTGCGGGACGCCGTCGTGGACGGTCTCGGTGGTAGTCAAGTTCTGGTTCATTGCGGGAGGAAAGAGAGACTGGAAGAGAGAAGGAAATATGCATTACCGTATCCCCGCAAAATCCTTTATAAAACCCCGACATGGCAACTCCCGGCTTGACTAGTCAGTCTTAGCACGTGCTCCCCAATTTCAAATTATCCCCGCCCTGGTGCCGACAGTGCCATTCCCCGGATTACCCCTCGTCGTTTAACCCCAGTGGCTGTGTCACACCGAGGACAGTCTCAGCCTGCTCTGAACCCAGAGTCAGAGTCATGTCGTGCCATTCAGCTGGATAATTGGCAGTACGTCTCACAGCTGAGCTGCGGCGCACGGAACACGATACTGGGCGTAGAGACATTGCCCGTAATAGAGTTGCCACCAGAATCTTACCACATTCGGGAGAGGTTATCTGGGTATCCCAGATCCGCGATCCATAATATAGGAACGCCGCGAAATCTGAAAAATACCGAGGACAAAAGCATTCGGTGGCATTGTAATTCCAATGACGGGCCGCTGGAGCTTTTCTTGACCCTCCGAATTTCGAATCTCCAGAACCATTCTTTTCTGGCACCTCAGGTTAGATTTGTCAAAGCGGCTTGATCGATAAGCTCCTGCATTGGTCTGATACGTGTATCATGCGGCTGTAATATGGTTCTCCTTATCGACTCACCATTCTTTTTGCAGATATGCCCGCCTTTCCGCCGCCTTGCATACGTACGTACACGCCAGATTGATGCTCCAATCGTATCACTCCACGGACTGTCTCGTGATCCATATGTTCACACTCGGTGATCCGGGAGCGATCTAAGCTGGCGTAGACCCATTGCCATACGGAAACCTCCGCTCGGTGCCGGATTTGAAATTACTTGACCCTGATCGTGACTTCCAAGGTATGACATATCTTTAGGGGTGGAGTGAGTACGCGCTCCAAGCCAAATTTTCTCTCGGTCTTAGTTCCCTCGCTGTCATTCGTACCGTAGACCTCATTCAACTCTTTTTTAGGGGGTGTTGTAGGAATTTGACACCGAGCCCATAAATCCCTGATCGTTGAAAATTTCAGCAACGTCAACAGCTAGCCACTGTGTGCACCCATGGCATTTATCGTTGTCTCCTCTCCTCCACATGCAAATCGACAACACTGACTCATGAAACCAAGATCACGAGTAAAGTCGTTCCCTCGGCCTCCGAGACAAATTTATGGTCGAAATGCAGGCGATCAAACACGTGAGAGTCCGTTGGAGCAGGTCCCATCACGAAGCTACCCGAGTGTGGAACCTGAACCTGGCGAGCAAGTTGAAGTCGTGGACGAGTCTGACATGTTATTTTTGTCCAACCTGACTTGTCCAGGGACTCGAAATGAAACCATTTGCTGGCGATTCAATACGTCATGTCACTCTCGGGCAGAAGCGACGCCTGACCACCAAGTCATCGATGTCGGGGAGCTGAGCCTGGGGAATGAGCGCCATGCATTCATGATGCGGAAAGGGAAGGGGGAACAGAACCGTCGGGTACATGTATCACTCTCAGGCCCTCTGATCAGCACATCCGCCACCGCCGTCACTGTTGCGATGTCTGGTTGTTGCTATCACATCCATCAGCACACGGCGATCACCGTATCCACAGCATACTCAAGACGAACCCCAGTCGAGCTCGAACGTTTGTCGTCGACACGTGTTCCTCTATTGGTCTCGTTCTCAGCGAGTACCTGATTATACATGACGTCGAAAAAAGTCGCTACCCACGGGCTATTCTGAGTCAGACTCATTCAGTGGTTCCGAGAGGGCGCAACTTCGACCCAACTGTTATATACTCAGATCAATCCACGTCGCGGAAGGAACATCGCCGAGATCCAGGATGGAATCGGTTTCACAAGTCCCCAGCTCCAGCACATGGTAACCACACCTCAGATACACATGTCGCCAGCACCCTATTCTTTTGGTTTTCGAACAAAAGCTGGTCCGTGAGAACTGCTGCGCTGCTCCACGCGCAAAATCACCGTCTCCGCAGCGCTTGTCGAAGGGACACCTCGCACGTGCGCATGTGCATACACCCATTTTTTGAAGCTTTGCCCCCAGTCGTCAACCAGATCTTGCAAGATCTCTCTAGGCCTGCTGCGCTCTGACAAGCATTCCTGAAAAATCGTCTTACAATACCGGGTATGGAAAATAAAGAAATTCATAGTCACGTGGTTTCGTGGCGGATGTCCACGTTCTTCCTCTTCTCGATCTCACTTGAGCTTCTGCTCCACAACACGTAGGGCCGTTTCAGTCATCGCATCTCCCCCCTGTTTCGTCAACGCCGAGTCTGCCCAAACTCGCTGCATCTTGGGCATGACATCTCGAATCGCTTGGACAACTCTCATGATCATGTCCTTTGGTGCATCGGCCTTTGGACTGGGATCGATGGTACAATTCAGGTACCCTAACATACGTCCAATCGCACATCGAGGCGAGGACAGGTGAACGTCGACGTACAATAGTGTTTTTAGTCGTCCACTGGGACCGTTTGCGCTGCCTGGCTGTATTCTTTAATGGCCAAGAGGTAATGCATCCTTTCTCCCTTTCGCTGTTAGTAGATCGTGCCATCTGGACGTGGTAATATCCAAGCATGCCATCCGATCATAGATGATGAGATGGGTGTGGGTCCCGAGGAAAAGGAACGTACGTGTATGCTTGTGCAGCCGGATAAACATAAAATGCCGAGACAAATCCGGGCTCGAGGGGCTCAGTCGTAGAAGGTTTACAAATGGCAGCGACCTTGAACATTTCTTCGAGGAGTTCGTTAGCCCCTTCGAAGAGGATATCCAAGAAAGCCTCCTTGTTGACGCCAGTCGCATGCGTATGAGCGCTTGAGCTATGTCTACCAGAGAGCCAGCGCAGTGACCTACCTCCATCAAAGCATCCAAGTACATTACCTTTACTCCACCGACGAATGTATCCTGAAAAATTATCCTTTGACGCGTCTTTCCAGACTTGACGACCCCAGTGAAGCAATTCGAGAGTCTGCTTCGGACGCTCGACGGCAACGTATGGTATCTCCGAGCTGACAGTCGAAAACGGCACGCATGTACCATCCCCTGAGAGTAGGTATTCAGCAGAAAACCTCGACAAGTCAGAGCTGAACGAACCAAACCACAGTTGCAAGCGCCGGATGAACGCCGTCCCATCCTTCCTTCTTCAAGCATCCCAGCGCCGACCATTGGATGACGTCCACACTTTCCGAGACCCACGCCCGATATTTCTCGGTTTCGAAAATGACTGTACGACGACATGAACGTACACAGAATAGCAAAAGATCCAATCGACTGATGTTGACGATTGTACTTGTCCGTCCAATCCTTGCAGTCGACGCGGAACACGCGATTGTCGCTCATGAGTCCGTTCGAAATGAGGGTGATGGCCTATAACGTGGATCAATTTCGACGCGTTGCTCTGCTCGCACGTGGGCAAGATACTGGCGTCCGTGTGTCCGACCATCGCAAACCTTCCCAAGGGGTCCTTGACAGTCGACCTCCTTTAGTTTCTTCATGTACTCGACGCCTCCCGTGATTTCCTACTGCACATACGTGCAGTGTGACGCAAAAGATCAGATGGATCTATTGACCTTGTTTGCATAATACATCAACCATGCTTAGGTCTAGAAACGCATCAGACTTGGACGAGCGTGATGAAAGCATGCGCACTTACACTACTGCTGAACCTAGCGGTCACCTACGTTATGTTCAGGGAGCTTCTCCCCCACCAGCTGCCATGGCGGCTTCTGCCTCCGATGGTTGGTCACGGTCTCCCCGAGAGGTATTGGCGATGCCCTGGTTGCTTCGAGGCATTGCTTGGCCTTTTGCAGCGACGGCACGCACTGTTCCTTTTGCTTGACCTCTGCAGGACCGAGGTCTGCCTTGGGAGAAGCCTCGAGGGCCTTTTGTCAGGCATCGACGGCGCTCTGCCATCCTTGAACCGCCTGGGGATGGAGCATGAGCGGGACGAGACGTTCGTCGAACATGTGAAGCGGGAGGATGAGGACGCGATGCACCTCGTGCGCAGACGCGTGACGAGACCATCCCTTTGCATGCGCCGGATCTGTCAGACGAGTCCGAGATCGTACATGTAGTACTACATGTACACCGTTTAGTGTCGCTCGCAATGATTCTGACGAACGAGACGATCCTATTGACAATCTGACACTTGCGTGCATCCCATGACGCGTCCAGGTATCTATGATATCGTGAAGAGCTTACGTGGGCACGATCATAAACTAATGCCCTGTTTGGGACCTGGTTCAATTGTTACGGTGGGCGAGAGGGATCAGATTAATTGTATCCTAGGTACTACCCTTACTTGACTCGAAAAACTTACAAGCAGGGCGTGCTCCTATTGGCCGACGCCCGTCACGTGTCCGTAAGTGACCACCTGACAGTGGGGTTCATGGCAGTGTCCCTATGACAAAAAGACCTGCATCTGCGGAGACACTAGATATGACGTTATCACTTGACCACACTTTCGTAGGTCATTTGAGAGCTGTGATTGGAGGACAAGTCGGCGAAAAAGGGAATCAAGGGTCCTTCCAAAACAGGCAGCCCAATGAGCGCTTAGAAAACCCGATGGCTGGGCCAGCCTGGACGGGCCGCGGCAACATTGTAACGTCGATCCGCCAACAAATAAATACTGCACATTCGAGTGTAAAATGCAGATAAATGCGTAAAGTGAATAAAGTGCTGTACACCGAAATACTTTATAGCGAACGTTATGTTCTGATTGGCCAGTTCCGTACGTTTTCCCGCAGATCGGCTGGCAACGTAAGTTTTTTTTACGGCCCGCGTCGGCTATTGATTGACCCAACCGAGAAGCACTGGCAACGGTTGCTGACTCGCGGGCCCGCACAATGCGTCGCTGCTGTGTTTCTACACTCTATTGTGTATACACGCTGCCTGCAGAACCACCGGACCTGTGTTCGACACAATGTAGTTTACAGAATATACAGCTTTTTGTTCTATCTGTGTCAGCTTGACCAGTACCAGTTCCCGCTCAAGCTTCGCCTGAGGTGTGACTTGGGCTCGACGAGAACGAGCATGGTCGAGGGTCGGGTTATAGACACTCAGATACTTCACTGAATCGTTTAGCTTGATGTGTTAACCGATGATGATCCCGGTCTCCATCAGAAGTGGTCAGAAACTGTGCAAAGTCCTTGCGTTCAGCCACTGTTGTGTAGTCACATAATTCCATGGACGCCATGCAAACTGTAACGATGAAGGTGTGGTGTTGACAGTTTGAAACATGGACACGAGCATAGTAGGACTGTGGGATTTTCGTAATAGTACGCCGACTAGGATAGCATCGGAACCGAACCTCAATGGTTGTAAAGTTCTCGCCCACCGTAATT
>JBBPLO010000234.1:0-26017 GCA_038089835.1 Retiboletus flavoniger
CTACCAACTCGGAGCATTGGAATTTTTCCAGGATCTTGACTGCTATCAAAGAGAGTTCGCAGCTAGGCGAACTGCTAGGGACCAGATGGCTCCAACCACTCCTTCCTCCCTCGCATCCCCCCTCAACTCGGCCGAGTTAGACTTCTTAGCCCGAGTGGAAGCAGCATGGACTGGCAACGAGGGTCATACTCCCCTTGACCCTTCGCACCCCCACTATCAGGAAGCATGCTACCATTGCCACCGACTTGGTCACTTTCGGACCAAATGTCAAGTCTACCAATGTCCACTCTGTCTCAACTTCGCGCCAGGCCACCCTCAATCCCGATGCCCCCTCCGTCAACCTCCTGCTCCCCCCATTATCTCATCGTCCTCCAGGTCTTCACATAACTCATGATCCCCTGTCCACCATTGAAACTGCCACTCTCAACCAACACCTCCATGACCTGTTCCTTCTCCCAGGCATCACATGAACTGCCACCCACAATGGAACCAATCCCCAGTCGAGACGACGAACTATGGCAATGATGACGTCGATGACATCTTCAATGATGAAGCTTACACTAACATGACCAGATCCCCCAGGATTGGTTATATCGACCTCTAGAGTTAGGGTCGTCGGAGACTCCCCACCTAGTACAGGAGTAATGTTACGACTGCGGACATGTATCTTTTTTTCTTTCTCTTTTTACTTAGCTATGTCCTCTTTCGTCTCCACTGCCTTTGGACATCAGGTACGCCATTACTGCCTTGTGTACCGCTTCCCCGGTTTCTTCCGCCCTTCGCTGACTATCAGTATTCTTCGGAACCGTTATATTATTAGACATGACTCGTCGTGACTCACTCCCTTATTGGATGACTCACTCCTTATCTCTGACGCTGATGTGTCCCCTTATGTAACTCCTTTGGCAGTACTATTTAAACCCTAGTATCTCTATCTGTATTCCTTAAGCTTAGTCTTCTCAAATATCACGAGTTACTTGGCCTCCTCCTCACTCCTCTCGTCATTGTCAGTATTGACACACTAGGAACTAAGGGTCGTCCCCTTGGTCCTCTCTTTACCTCCGAGTCAAGGAACCCCCTTGAACTCTCTGTGACTTCATTGGCTCTCCTGACAAAGTACCATTCATCTCCAGTATTAGGCATTGGACCTATACCTCATTGTACCCAAAGTCCTCTGTCGGTGTACATCCCTAAGTCCACCTTGTTCGTCCTTCATCGAGGCAGTTACTCACTCAAGACCCCATCAGTTCTAGCCTGACGTAATAGTTTCTGCATCGAGGGGCCGAGAGTGAAGCGGGGTTTCCCCATCCGGGGGAAGGAGCACAGGAGGAGGAAGAAAGGGGGTTGTAGATCATGGATGCATGGAAAGCTATAGTAGAAAAGTCTATAGGTAGGTCCTCAGTGGACACAACATTGTCAGCAAGGGGAGAGGAGATAGGAGGAGAGGAATGTAGCGATGAGATGGTAGAAATAGAGAGAAAGGAAGAGACATTGTTGTTTTCTTGGGACATGACGGTTTTTGTAAGATGGTATGGGGTTTTTGTAATACTACGAGGTGGGAGAGAAGGAGAAACTAAGTAGGGAAGGTGCAGGGGTTTGCCTTCTTATAAGAGGAGAGAATGGTCCATGCATGTTTGAGTTCCCATTCTGGGAGCCAGGAGTCATCGTTGGCAGAATACCCTTTTCACCTGACCAGATAACACTTATCCAAAGTGCCTTTGTGCCTTATGATTCTTTCTATTTCATATTCCACTTGTCTGCTGACGAGTTCCAGCGTGTTCTTTTGAAATGTGGGCTGTAGACAGGGTTTTGCCAATAGGGTGATAAGAGAGAAGCATGGAAGACTGGGTGGATCTTCCATGTCTTTGGCAGTGATAGCTAGTATGTGACTGATAAGAGAACATCTGAGATAATGAAGGGTCCTTTCCATTTGGGGGAGAACTTTGGGTTAGCAAGTTCTCAGCAGAGATTGCAGGCTTTGAGCCAAACCTGGTTGCCCTTTTTGAATGGTTTGAAGGGGTGACGGGATCTCACTGCCATAGTCTGACAAGTGAGTTCATGGAAAGCTAAGGCTTTGTTGCATGTGGAAGCGAGTTCTTGGAGTCATTGTTCGACAGCAGGAACTCTAGACGTGGGAATTACTGTGGGTAGAGGGTTAGGTTCGTAACCCATGAGGAGAAAGAATGGGGATTGGTTTGTAACAGAGTGAGGGCAGTGATTGTGGGTGAACTCTGCTCGGGAAATGCGATCAGTCCACAAGATAGGGGAATTTTCACAGAAGATGCAGAGATAGGTTTCAATTTCTTGGTTGACTCGTTCAGTTTCACTGTTGGTTTGAGGGTGGAAGGCAGTAGATAGGGCAAGTTTGTAATTAAGGATTTGGCCTAGTTCTTTTGAGAAGGCCAAGGCAAATTGTGGTCCACAGTCTGAGATGATTTTGTCAGGTAGTCTGAATCTAGAGTAAACTCTGTGGGCAAAAAGGGTGGCCATTCCAGCCATGGTGATGGATTTCTTAGTGGGGCAAAGAATTACCCCCTTCGTAAGGCCATGGTCGACCACGACCAGGAGACTATCAAATTCTCTGGTGGGGGGAAGGTCAGTGATCAGATCACAGAAGATCCGTTGGAAGGGGCGAGAACAGGAGGACTTAATTGGGATAAGAGGGGGGGTGGTCAGTGTTACGCATAGCATACAAGAGAGGACATGGGCTCAAGGGAGTGTCAACTATCAGGTGATACTCATGAAGAGACCAATGTCTGATAGAAGACTGGAGGTTTCTGATGATCCTTAGATTTTGCTAAGGCAGTGGATAAGCTCTTAGAATCGCTAAGAGCATGTGGACAAGGGACTTCTTGGAGGACTCGAGAAGTTATGCTAATATTGCACAGATCAAGAATGGGGATTACATGTGATGGCAACTATCTACTTATAGGGATAAGATTGGTGCACAGACCATGGAATCTCGGGGAATACTATGGAAGGAAAGACGATGACTAAGCATAAAGAGAGCTTAGTTAGGAGAGGAGTCCAGAGATGTAGACATAAGATAAGCGTTGTTCAGAGGGAGGCAGCAAAGAAAGAGAGAGGAGGGTCCACATAAGAACATATATGCAGTCTGAATGTGAGGGATACACTGTCCGTGATAAGAGAGAATGGACACATACTGGATGATCAACATAATGCGATAAAAAGGGAGTAAAACTGTAACATTACCCCCTTTGTATACTCAAGCCCCAGGCTTGACCACAATCCTGTTCCAGCCAAAGCCTTCACCCAAGGGAGGTCCCAGGCCCAAAAATGGTGCTCTGCTGAGAGGGGGAAGCAACCTCAAATGGGCAGTTACCCATGACATGCCCAGGTTCACTACAAACTCCACAATGCCGATGGGGGCAGAAGTGGTTCGTATGGCCCCAGTTGTTACAGAAGCCACACTGGAAAAGCAGACACTGACCACGGTGATGACACTCATAGCATTCAGTGAAGGGGGAAGCGGGAGGGATGTTGAGGGCGTCAGGACGAGGAATGACTCAAAAGAGTGACGACATGACAGTGTTTCTGTTAGGCATGACCAGGACCTGCGGGGCAGTGGTCACCAGAAAGGTGGGATGGGGGAGCTCCTCCTCCGAACTGACTTCCGATGGTGCAGAGGATGCTATGACAGTGGAGGTATCTGGAGGTGGCAGTGAGAAGAAGCGGCTGGAGAGGGGTGAGGAGCAAGGTGGGAGTATGGGGAGAGGGAGTTCTCTTGGTTGGGAGAGAAGGAAGCTTTCAACAGATTGGACATAGTGGTCCCGTTGGGGCATGGTGAGGGAGGATAGGATATGGCACATGGTGGAATATATCAGGGTGTGGGGGAGTTCTTTGGTGTAGGAGCCAAATCCATGAGTGGCAAGGGCAGTGAGGGAGTGGCGGGAGGCTTCAGTTAGGGCAAAATGGAGGGGTGGGTCCTGAGGGATGAGGGATTCAGCAAGTCTGAGGGCTGAGGAGATGGTGTGGTAAGTGCGGATTAAGGAATGGGTGACCTCATTTTCAGGGAAGAGAGGGTGGAGTTCGATTGCGCAGGCAAGGGTGGGAGTTTCCAGGATGGTGGCAAATAGCAAGAAGTGATCGTACTCGGGCAGATATGCGGGGAACGCATGCTGTGATTATAAGAGTGATCGCGAAGAGGATGAGGAGGAAGTCGAAGAGGAGGTCATCGAGAAAGAATGCAAGAACATTATCTAGGAAAAAGAGGAAGGAGATGGGCATGCATTTGCTCAACAGGCGATACTCACGAAGAGACCGACGTCTGATGGGCAAGGGGATGCTAGAGGGAGTGAAGATGCTTATAGGTGGAGAGGAGTTTGTGGGCATGTCATAGGTTGGTTTCAGGTTCCCAGGTGTCTTTTGATCTTGGGTATCCTTTCCATGAGGTCAGGAACCAGAGTTTAGTTCAGAGTTCCTTGTGACTGTGGATTGCTTCTATTTCATATTCTTCTTTGTGATTGATGATGTCAGGTGGTGGGTGTAGGAAGGGAGTGCCATATGGTTCATAGACACAATAGAGAGATAAGAGAGTGGTGTGGAAGACATCGTGTATGCGCCATGTGGGGGGGAGTTGGAGGCAGTAGGATATCAGAGATAGGACTTGGAAGATTTCAAATGGGCCATATCTCTTGGGAGCAAGTTTTCTAGAGGGGAGTTGGAGGCAGAGATTGGTGGCTTTCAGCCAAACCTTATCTCCCACTTTCCAGGGGGAGAATTTGCGAAGGGAGCAGTTGGTCATGAGTTTTCAGGCAGATTTGTGGGTGGTGAGGGCTTTCAGTCTATTTTTGTCTAGTGTGGTGAGGTGGTTTTCAAGGGCGGGGATGATGGTTTTTCCAAGAGGGGGGAATGTTCGGGGTTCATAGCCGTAGAGAAGGGAGAAGGGGGATTTCTGGGTGGAGGAATGGGGGGCAGAGTTATGGTGAAATTTGGCAGAGGGTAAGGATGATGACCAGGAGTGGGGGAGGTTGGTGCAGAAGATATGAAGGTAAACTTCCAATTCTTGGTTGGTTGGTTCAGTTTGTCTGTTGGTCTGTGAGTGATAGGCAGAGGATAGTTGGACATCATACTTCAGTAGGCGAGCAAGTTCAAGGGTGAAGGCGGAGGCGAATTGAGGGCCCCTGTTGGAGATGATGGAGTCGTAGAGGCTGAATCTTTTGAATACGTGGTTGAAAAAAAGACGGGCAATTCCTGCTGCATCAATGGATTTTGAACAAGGGGTTATAATCACCCCCTTACTAAGGCCATGGTTGACCACGACCATGACGGAGTCAAAGCCATCGGAGAGGGGGAGGTCGGTGATGAGGTCAATGGAAAGTTGGCGGAAAGGGATGGGGGAGGAGGACGGGATGGGGAGAAGAGGAGGGAGGGAGGGATGGGTGTTTACTTTGTTCTGTTGACAAGTGGGGCACCCAGCGATGAAATGTTTGATGAAGGTGGATAGACCGGGCCACTAGAAGTCACATTCAAGGATAGTTTTGGTGTGAAAGACCCCCATGTGACTGGAGAGGGGGGAGGAGTGGATGGTGTAAAGGAGGGAGGCGCAGGCAGGTGGTGGGACATACATGCAGTTGCGAAAGAAGAGGTGGCCATTTTCGAAAGTCCAGTCACAAGCAAGGGAGCGAGGGAAGAGGGGGGAATTGGAGAAGATGGCGGATAGAGCCTGAGTGACCAAGGGGTCGGAGGAGGTGGAGGACTTGATGAGGTTGGTGAGGGTGAGGTTGAGGGTGTTGATAACAATGGGTTCGGAAATGATAGAGGCATTGAGGTTGTTGAGGGAGGTATCGACGGAGTTGCAGCAGGAGAGGGCATCAGCTGGGCCCATCTGGGAGCCAGGGATGACTTTCCAGGTGATGTCGTAGTCTTGGAGAGAGAGGGCCCAGCGGGCTTGGTGGCGGGAGAGTTTACGGGGGTCACATAGATAGGATAGGTTGCGGTAATCAGTGATAATGGTTACAGGGTGGGTGGCACACTGGAGGTGGTAATATCATTCAGTGAGAGTGAGAATGACTGCGAGGAGTTCTCGATCATAGATGTTGTAATTATGTTTGGCAGGGGTGAAGATTTTGGAGAAGTAGAAGATGGGTTGGAGGTCTCTGTTGGAGTCAGCTTGCATTAGGACTGCTCTGGCAGCAGTAAGGAAGGCGTCGGTCATGAGAGAGAAGGGTTTGGTGGGATTGGGGAGGGTGAGGACTGGAGTGGAACAGAGGGCGGAGATGAGAGAGTCGAAGGCGCATTGTTGGAGGGGAGTCCAGGCCCAGGGCTCATTCTTCTTAATGAGGAAAACTAGGGGGTGACAATGTTGGAGAAGTCAGGTATGAATTTTCGATAGAAGTTAGCAAACCCGATGAAGGAGCGGATGCTGGTGACAGAAGTGGGGGGTTTCCAATCTTGAAGGGCAGAGAGTTTACCTGAGTCCATCTGTAGTTGACCATTTCTGATGATGAGGCCAAGGTATTCCATGGTGGGGGTGTCGAAGGTGCACTTGGAAAGTTTAAGGGAAAGATGATGTTTGCGGAGGCAAAGTAGGACTCAGCGGGTTCATTCATGATGAAGGGACAGGGAATCCTTGGTGCAGATGCCTAGGTCATCCATGTAGATCTTGAGCCATTGTTCTGCAATCATATCTGTGAAGATGTGGTTCATGAAAGCTTGGAACGTCGAGGGTGCATTAGAGAAGCCAAAAAACATGATCGTTGGTTTGAATAGTCCCAGAGGGGTGATGAATGCAGCCTTCCACTGGTTGGATTCTTTGATGTGAATATTATTATAACCCCAAAGGATGTCCATCTTGGTGAAGAGATTCGCTTCCTTCATATCGTCAATAATGTCAGAGATAAGTGGTAGAGGGTATGCATTTTGGATGGTATGAGAGTTGAGGTATCTATAGTCTTGACATGGGCAAAGAGAGCCATCTGTTTTTGGGACGAAGAAGAATGGGGATGCTTGGGGAGATTTGGAGGGGACAATGCGACCAGTTTTGAGATGTTCTTTAATGAATTCTTGGAGGGTTTCTCTTTCTTTAGGATTCAGGGAGTATACCTTGGCAATCTTAGGGATGAAAGAGTCTTTCAGCTTGATGGAGTGATCAAACGAGCGATGTGTCAGGAGTTCATTGTGGGTGGTTTTGGCAAAAACATCAGCGAAGTCAGAGCAGAATTCGGGGATGGGAATGTCCTTAGGGGTCATCTTCTGGGCGACTTCAGTCGTGATGGTTAGTTTATAGATTTCTTCTTCCTTAATCTCCTTCGGGGGAGGGTGCTCACAAGGAGTCCTTTCAACCCTCTTGGGAGAGGTGGGGATGAAAATGGTGTGGATTCTCCAGTTGATGTTGGGATTCCATTTGACAAGCCAGGGCATTCCAAGGATGACTTGGGGATTCTTTAGTCATAGCACGAAAAAGGTTTCGACAGCAGAGAACATTCCATAGAAGACAGTCATGGAGGTGGTCCAATTAATGGTCCCAGCAGAGTTTGGCATTCCATCAATGTTGTAGGCAGTGATGGGTTGGGGGAGTTTTCAGAGGCAGAATCTTCCTTTAGGTAGAAGGCAGGGATTGATGAAATTCCCAGTTGCCCCGGAGTCGATGAGGGCAGAGGTTTCGATGGTTTGTACTTGGATGTCAAGATGCAGCGTTCTATTTCTTTGTGATGCTATGAGTACATGGGTAGATTCTAGGAGAGAGGACATTGAGACAACTCTCCTTTTTAAAAATCCTTAGCCTTTTGGATGTTGGCAAACTGGATGGTGTTTACTTCCTCTGTGGTTCAGTCTTCTTTGTAGCACATCCTGTTATGTCAGGCTAGAACTGATGGGGTCTCGAGTGAGTAACTGCCTCGATGAAGGACGAGTGAGGTGGACTTAGGGATGTACACTGACAGAGGACTTCGGGTACGACAAGGTATAGGTCCAATGCCTAATACTGTAGATGAAGGTTATTCATTGGGAAGACCCGCGGAGTCACAGAGAGTCCAAGGGGATTCCTTGACTCAGAGTTAAGGGAAGACTAGGGGACGACCCTAAGTCTCAGCATGTCGATACTGGCAATGATGAGAGGAACGAGGAGGAGGCCAAGTAACTCATAGTATTCGAGAAGACTAAGCTTAGGAAATACAGGTAGAGATACTGGGGTTTAAATGGTACTGCCAGAAGGGTTATGTAAGGGGACATGTCAGCATCAGAGATAAGCGGTGAGTCAGCCGATAAGGGACTGAGTCACAACGAGTCGTAACTATTAATATAACAGTTCCGAAGAATGCCAGTAGTTGGCGAAAGGTGGAAGGAACTGGGAAAGTGGTACACGAGGCAGTAATGGCATACCTGATGTCCGAAGGCAGTGAGGACAAAAGAAGACATAGCTAAGTAAAAGGAAGGAAAAAGAGGTACATGTCCACAGTCGTAACATTACTCCCATACTAGGCGGGGAGTCTCCGACGACCCTAACTTTAGAGGTCAATATAGCCAGCCCCGGGAGAGCCAGTCATGTTAGCGTAAGCTTCATCATCAAAGATGTCATTGATGTCATTGTCGCCATAGTTGGTGGCCTCGACTGGAGAGGGGTTCCATCGTGGGTGGGGGTTTGTGTGGTGCCTGGGAGGAGGAACAGGTCACGGAGGCGTTGGTTGTGAGCAGCAGTTTCAATAATGGATAGGAGACCGGGAGTTATGAGAGGACCCAGAAGGTGATGAGAAGACGGGGGGAGCAGAGGGTCGTCAAAGGGGGCATCGGGATTGGGGGTGGCCCAGTGCAAAGTTGAGACAGAGTGGGCATTGGTAGACTTGGCATTCAGTCTGAAAGTGACTGAGTTGATGGCAGTAATAACATGCTTCCCAATAGCGGGGGTGCAAAGGGTTGAGGGGAGTATGGCCTTTGTTGCCAGTCCATGCTGCTTCCACTCAGGCTAAGAAGTCTAACTCAGCTGAGTTAAGGGGGGATGCAAGGGAG
The DNA here is from genome assembly GCA_038089835.1 of Retiboletus flavoniger. Taxonomy (NCBI): domain Eukaryota; kingdom Fungi; phylum Basidiomycota; class Agaricomycetes; order Boletales; family Boletaceae; genus Retiboletus; species Retiboletus flavoniger. Next base: position 8,968 of record JBBPLO010000234.1, read on the forward strand.
GAAGGAGTGGTTGGGGCCGTCTGGTCCCTAGCGATTTGCCTGACTGCGAACTCTCTCTGATATTGATTGAGATCCTGAAGGAACTCCAGTGCTCCAAGTTGGTAGCCTAGGTGGAGTATGATGGCTCTAGCCTCTCTATGGATAGTGGAGACTACAGATCCGAGGTAGGCAAGGTCTGTGTCAAAGGGTTGAGGTGGGATGAGGCCAAGGTGAGTGATCTGGAGGTAGAGCTTGAATATAAGCTCGATGGGGGAGGCGTCCTCGACAAATGACTGGAGAGGGATCATAATGCGCGAGTCCATGAGGGCCGAGGCGAGTTCCTGCATATCATTGTGGGAAGGGTAGTCTTCGCGCATTCGGTGCACGTAGAGAGGGATGTCAATGCTAAGGATGGGAGTGGGGACAATGGTGGTGAGAGAGACTGGAGGGAGTTCAGGAGAGGGGGTTTGGTTGCCCCAATGAGGGGCAGACGGGGAGCTAGGGTTTCCCCATCCTGGGGAGGGGACACGGGATTCAGAGGATAGGGGGTCATAGACTGTGGAGGAATAAGAAGCTATCATAGGAAAGTCTATAGGTAGGTTCTCAACAGACACGACATTGTCAGTGAGAGGAGAGGAGATAGGGGGAGAGGAATGTAGCGATGATACAGTAGAGATAGATAGAGAAACAGGGGAGACAGTGATGGTGTTCATGACAGTTTTCTTTTTGTTTTTGTTGATGTAGCGACTATGAGAGGGAAACAGAGGAGAAAAAACTAAGTAGGGAAGGTGTGGTGGTTTGCCTTCTTATATGTGGACAGGATGGTCCATGCATGTTTGAGTTCCTTTTCGGGAAGCCAGGAGTCATCATCAGCAGAATATCCTTTCCACCTGACCAGATAGTGGCTCTTATCCAAAGCACCTTTGTAATGTATGATTTTTTCTATTTCATACTTCGCTTGTCCGCCGACGAGATCCGGTGGATTCTTTTTGAAATGGGGGCCATAGATAGCATTTTGCTGATAGGGCGATAAGAGAGAAGTGCAGAAGACCGGGTGGATCTTCCATGTCTTTGGTAGTTTTAGTAGATAGGTGACTGTGGAGAGGACATCAGAGATAATGAAGGGTCCTTCTCTTTTGGGGGAGAATTTGGGATTAGCAAGTTCTCAGCAGAGGTTACAAGCTTCCAGCCAAACCTGGTCACCCTTCTGGAATGGGATAAAGGGACAACGGGATCTTGCTGCCATCATCTGGCAAGCAAGTTCATGTGAAGCCAATGCTTCATTGTGGGCCAAAGAGAGTTGTTGAAGTCAGAGTTCAACAGCAGGGACGTTTGATGTGGGAACTACTGTGGGTAGAGGGTTAGGTTCATAACCCATAAGGAGGAAGAAGGGGGATTGGTTGGTTATGGAGTGGGGTCAGTGGTTATGGGTGAATTCCACCTGTGGGATATGGTCTGCCCATGAGGTGGGGGAATCTCCACAGTAGATGCGAAGATAGGTCTCAATTCCTTGGTTTACCTGTTTGGTTTCTCCGTCGGTTTGCAGGTGGAATGCTGTGGAGAGTGCTAATTTGTAATTGAGGATTTGGGCGAGTTCTTTGGAGAAGGCAGAGGTGAATTGGGGACCTCAGTTGGAGATGATTTTATCAGGGAGACCAAAGCGAGAGTACACTTTGTGGGTGAAGAGGGTGGCCATGCCAGCGGTATTGATGGATTTTTTTGTGGGGCAGAGAATTACCCCCTTTGTAAGGCCATGGTCGACCATGACCAGGAGACTATCAAACCCCCTGGAGGGTGGTAGATCTGTGATCAGATCGCAAGAGATCTGTTGGAAGGGGCGGGAGCAGATAGAACGAATGGGGATGAGGGGAGGAGTCATTGGGTGAGTGTTGGTTTTGTTTTGTTGGCACATGGCACAACCAGAGATGTAGGAGCAGATATAGGTGGCCATAGCCGGCCACCAATACTGGGCAGAGACCAATTGACAGGTTTTGAGGAAGCTGGGGTGGCCTGCAGAGAGGTGATCATGGTATTTGGCCAGGATGGCCTGGTGGGTGTCGGGTGGAGCATAGACCCGACCGTTGAATGTGAGGAGACCATCAACAGTTTGCCAGGGCGAGAGACAGGAGTAGAAGGAAGTGGGGAGTTTACTGGAGATGGACTGGAGGGCGGTGAGGGCGGTGGCATCAGTCTGACAGCCATCCTTGATTTGGTTGGTGAGGAGAGTGTCGACAGAGGAGATGAAAAGGTCTGCGGGGAGGAGAACGGTGTCGGAGTTATTGGCTTCCTTGGAGTCATGGTCCGGGCATTGGGAGAGTACATCCGGACCCGCAAGTTGAGCGGCCAGGGTATAGGAGAATTTAAGATCGAAGTCGGCAAGATCAAGGAGCCAGCAAGCCTGACAATGGTTTAGGTCCTGGGGTTTGCGGAAGTAAGTGAGGTTTTTGTGGTCAGTGAAGACCTGAACAGGGAAAGGAGAACTGCAGAGGTAGTGTTTCCATGCTTGGAGAGTGCGGATGACTGCAAGGAGTTCGTGGTCATGGATGTCATAGTTTCATTCCGCAGGGAGGAATGACTGTGAAATGAATGAGCAGGGTTTCCATTCCCCATTCTCATCGAGCTGTTGGAGAATACCTCCAGTAGCGAACTTGGAGGTGTCGGTCACAATGGCAAATTGGGCCAAGGTATTGGGAAGTTGGAGGATGGGGTGTTTGAGGAAACCTGTCTTAAGGTTTTCAAAGGCAGTTTGGCAGTCAGGGGTCCAATCCCAGGGTTGTGTTTTCTTGGTGAGGTTGATGAGGGGTTGTGCGATGGTAGAGTAGTTGGCAATGAATCACCTGTAGAAGTTAGCACATCCGAGGAAAGATCGGACTTGTTTCATGGTGGTAGGGAAAGGCCATTTGGAAATGCCTTCGAGTTTCACTGGGTCCATGGCAACATGGCCTGGCCAGACGATCATTCCGAGGTATTTGACTTCCTCGGTGGCGAACTTACACTTTTCGAGTTTCAGATGGAGATCCAACTCAGTCATACGTTGAAGAACGCGTCAAGTATGTTCAGTGTGGAGTTGATCATCTGGGGAAAAGATGAGGAGGTCATCCATGTAGATGACTAGCCATCCTTCAGTGATCATGTCACAAAAGGAGTCGTTCATGAATCGTTGGAACGTGGTGGGAGAGTTGGTTAATTCAAAGAACATTACGTTTGGTTGGAATAGACCACAGTGGGTGATGAAGGCAGCTTTCCAACAGTCTTCGGATTTGATTTGGATGTTGTTATACCCCCATCGTACGTCAAACTTGGTGAATTTCTTGGCGTCTCAGAGTTTGTCGATTAGTTCCGAGATCAGGGGTAGGGGATAGGCATCCCGGACTGTGGCTTCATTAAGTTTTCGGTAGTCCTGGCAGGGTTGAAGACTGCCATTCTTTTTATGGACAAAGAAAAAGGGAGATGCTTGGGGGAAATTAGACAGGGAGATTTTCCCAGCTGCTAGGTTTTCATCAATGAATTTATCTGCAGCTTCCTTTTCCACAGGGGAGAGAGGGTACACTTTCCCGATATTGGGAACGAAGTCAGATTTTACCTTGATCTTGTAATCATAAGGTTGGGTCGGTGGGAGGTGGTCAGCGGCGTCTTTAGAGAACACCGATGTGAATTGTTGGTACTTGGATGGGAGAGTGACCTTGGGGGTGTTAAGGGCTTTAGCTTTAGCGAGCTCGGTGGCCTGGGTGATTTTGGCAATCTGAGAAGTTCGAAGGAAGCAGGATCCACAACAGATAATCTGGAAAACAGATCGATTTCAGATGGCAGTGTTCATAAAGACATCCTTGGTGGTCCAATTGTTGTAATTCTGAAGGTGGTCTTGGGAGATGGTCCATATGGGGATGGAGTTGGGTTCATGAACAGGGAAGGTATAGACCTTGTTGTGTTGGTCTTGGTCCAATCAGATTTTCTCTTTGCAGAGTTTGGATTGATCCGTGGTCTTGTCAAGGGAGAGGGTCCTTTTGGACCAGTCGATCCTAGGGTTGTTGGCGCGAAGCCATGGGAGTCCAAGAATGATGTTATCTCATCCAAGGTGCATTACGTGGAGGAGGACCTGATGAGTGAGTCCTTCAACAATGATGAAGAGGGAAGCAGTGTGGGTGATATTCCCCTTTTTGTTTAATCATCCATTGGCATTTCATGCTAGGATTGGAGTAGAGAGTTTCATAGTGGGTAGTTTGTGTTTGGCTATGAACTCTCTGTCAATGCAAGAGATGTTTGCCCTGCTGTCCACAAGGGCTGAGGTGTCGACGGTTTTCTTAGTGTATGAGGGACAGATGACTTGGATAGGAATTTGCATAGATTTGGTAGTCGTTGTTACAAGTACAGAGTTTATAAAGGAAGGTGCTAATGTCAAGGTAGGCTTCCTAGTCAAAAATCCTGGAGAAAGACTGCTTTTACACATTCTTCGTCCTCATTTTCATCGTCATCATCCTTGATCTCTTGAAGACGAGGGATTTCTTCTTCGGCTACTTCGGCAACCTTTTTGGTAGGTCAGGTGGGAGTACCTGTGGGGCACTGTTGGGGAAAGGCGGGACAATGAAGGGAGGAATGTCCTGGTTGTCAGCATCTGAAGCAGAGTTTCTTCTTGATGCAACATTTTTGTTCTTCGGGGGTAAGTTTCCTGATGGTTTGGACGATGTCTATGTCCATAGCGTTGGGGTCTCTTTGGGGGGAGAAGGATGAGGAGGAGGTGCTCTGGAAGGTAGGGTGGTAGGTTCTTTTAGCGATTTCTTGGGTTTGCTCCCACATAGTTTGGAAGTGGGTGGCCTTCTTGTACCAATCCTTGACAGTCATTGGCAGGGATTCCATGGAGTAGATTTTCATCATTAGGGGTTGTGGCAGTCCCGCAGAGAGGTAAGTGATGAGGACGTTATCATCTGAGATCTTGGAGATGACCACATTGTTGCAGAAGTTGGCAATGTATTTGGTTAGAGAGCGTTCATAAGTCCCTTTCTTCTTGATCATTCGCATGGTGGTAAGCCAGGCGATGGCATTGCCAATCAAGTCTTGGTGCTCGAAGGTGGTTTTGAAGTCTTTGACAAAGTCAGAGAACTTTCCTAAGGTGATGATTCTGGTGGTCATGCACTTCTGATGGAAGGTGGCAGCCCATGTGGCAGTGGATCCTTCAGTCATGTGGGAGAGGGTGAACGCAATTCATTTAGCGTCAGTGTCGTAAACATCCTCATTAACAAGAAGGTAGAACTGTACAGTGTTAAGCCACTGTATGGATATAGTAGGGGATCCATCGAAGAGTGTAGGGGCTCCAAGATGGAGTTCCTTTCCAGAGGACATAGTCATTTGGGTCAGAGGTGGCCTAGGGAACATGGGATGCGTTTGAGATAGAGAGAATGCAGTGAGCACCGGGTGTGGGCTAGGTCTGGAAGGGAGAGGAAAGACAGGTTGCAAAGTAGTGGGAGTGGGAGACGGAGGGATAGGAACTCGCAGAAGGTTGAGTTGGGCAGATAGGTCATGAGAGAGTTGGAGGGTTTCCTCTTGTTCTTCCTGGGTGGTAGGGTAGGTGTCTGGATTGGAGTGATCGAGGAATGAGGGGGACAAGGGTTCGGGAGACAAAAGTTGTTCGGCGATGTTGCCATGAGGGATGGACCACTGGGTGGGAGTCCTTGGACCAATGATGGCTCTTTGCCCAGGGAATCACCCCATTCAGGCTGAAGATGGGAGTGGGATGCGCGAGCATCCAGGGAATCACCCTGTTCAGACCGATGGCAGGAGTGGGATAAGGAGTGGGGATGACCTAGTAGTCACCCGTAGAGAGAAGCTTAGTCTTTTGTTATGTCAGGCTAGAACCAACGGAGTCTCGAGTGAGTAACTGCCTTGACGAAGGACAAGCAAGGTGGACTTAGGGATGTACACTGACAGAGGACTTCGGATATGATGAGGTATAGGTCCAATGCCTACTACCATAGACAAAGATTACTCATTGGGAAGACCCGTGGAGTCACAGAGAGTCCAAGGGGATTCCTTGACTCAGAGTTAAGGGAAGACTAGGGGACGACCCTAAGTCTCAGCGTGTCGATACTGGCAATAATGAGAGGAACGAGGAGGAGGCCAAGTAACTCATAGTATTCAAGAAGACTAAGCTTAGGAAATACAGGTAGAGATACTGGAGTTTACATAGTACTGCCAGAAGGGTTATGTAAGGGGACGCATCAGCGTCAGAGATAAGTGGTGAGTCAGCCAATAAGGGACTGAGTCACAACGAGTTGTAACTATTAACATAACAGTTCCAAAGAATGCCAGTAGTCAGTGAAAGGTGGAAGGAACCAGGGAAGCAGTACATGAGGCAGTAACAGTATATCTGATGTCCAAAGGCAGTGAGGATGAAAGAAGACATAGCTAAGTAAAAGGAAGGAAAAAGAGGTACATGTCCACAGTCGTAACACATTCTAAGGATGGAGAGAATTTCCTTCTTGTCCTTTCCTGAGGTATGAAGTGAGTTCACGTATTGTTGGAGGGGGGAGGATTGGGCAGGGGTTGGGGGTGATGTGGTGGCTGCAATAGTGGGGGTGATTGTAGTGGTTCTGATGTTCTGGGGGCATCCAGAAGCTGGAGCTTTCCTACAGTTTCGAGTGTTGTGTCCGACGACTCTGCAGTGGAAGCATCATCCTTCCTTAATACACTTGGCGCATTCCATGGGGGTGAGTTTGGTGAGGGTGATGGACATATCCACATCCATGGCATTGGGGTCTCAGGGGGTTCAACTATTGAAAGAAAAAGGGGAAGGGGTGGTTCCAGAGTGAAGGGCTTGGATCCTTGTTTTCTGGGTGTGGAAGGTTTTAGCCTTGGTGACCCAGTTGGTGATGGTGGTGGGGACAGTCCCCATGGACAAGATCATGGTGGTGAGTTGTTGATCGAGCCTGAGAGCAAAGTGGTTGATGAGGGTGGTCTCATCCATGATGTTGGACTTCCCAGCTAGGTTCTGGAAGTCAGTGATGTATTGCTGAAAACCGTTGCTGGAGTGAGTGGTTTTCTGACATAGTTTGGTGAGCTTGAGATGGGCAGTGGCTTTGATGTCATAGGGGAAGAAGGTTGTTTCAAATTCTTTGATGAACTTGTCAAAGGTTTTTGGGGTAATGGAGGTGTCGGCCATTCTGTCATACCATGCTTCCACGAAGGAGGCTCCCCTCCCAGAGGGCATTTTGTTTAAGACTGTCATGATCTTTTTGGGGTCGAGGGGGTAGTGGGAAGGGTTCATCTGGAAGTAGGCTCCCATGGCCTTGATCCATCAGGAGGCGTCAGAAGAGTTCCCAGAGAAGTCGGCAGGAAGGCCTGCTTTGAGTTCAGAGGGCATGGTAGAAGTGTTTGGGCGAGACAGGGGGGTTTGTGGACTGGGGGAGTGATGAGGTGGTGGGCTGGGTGGACGCAGTGGTTGATTGGAAGGATCAAGGAGTGGTTGCTGGGTTCTGGGGATGGATCCGGGTAGGGAGTACCATGGTCTAGGGCTGGGGGTTATCAGGGGCAGGTTTAGTGAATGACTGGATCCGGTGATATGACGAGTGGGGGTTTGTTGGGGTGCTTCAGGGATGTCGACATCGCTATCTTCAGGAAGATAGTAAGATATGGTGAAAGAGGGGTGGGTCCTTCACCTAGAGAGGTGGGACCAGGGAGATTCTTGATTTTTTGTTACGCATAGCATACAAGAGAGGACATGGGCTCGAGGGAGTGTCAACTATCAGGTGATACTCACGAAGAGACTGACGTCTGATAGAAGACCAGAGGTTTCTGATGATCCTTAGATTTCACTAAGGCAGTGGATAAGCTCTTAGAATCGCTAAGAGCATGTGGACAAGAGACTTCTTGGAGGACTCGAGAAGTTATGCTAATATTGCACAGATCAAGAATGGGGATTACATGTGATGGCAACTATCTACTTATAGAGATAAGATTGGCACACAGACCATGGAATCTCGGGAAATACTATGGAAGGAAAGACAATGACTAAGCATAAAGAGAGCTTAGTTAGGAGAGGAGTCCAGAGATGTAGACATAAGATAAGCATTGTTTAGAGGGAGGCAGCAAAGAAAGAGAGAGGAGGGTCCACATAAGAATATATATGCAGTCCAAATGCAAGGGATACACCATCCATGATAAGAGAGAATGGACGTGTACTGGATGATCAACATAATGTGATGAAAAGGGAGTAAAACCGTAACAGTCAGATGCATGTTAGTTTTATTTTGCTGGCATGTGGCACAGCCATCGACGTAGCATTTGATGTAGGTGGCCATGGCGGGCCACCAGTACTGGGCAGAGATGAGTTGGCGAGTTTTTAGGTGTTACACGAAGCGTACCAACAAGGTCTCGAGGACTCTGAATGGCTAAGGCAATACTCACGGAGAGACCGACATCTTAGGGACTCAGAGGTAAGGCGAAGAACTAGGAGTTTCACTAGGGATGAGCCTAATGAGATCTGGAGTGACCCTTGATAATACGCGTAGATTGCACAGAACAAGAATGCGGAGTACAGAGTATAGGAGACTATTTATAGTACCAACACAGTGCATGGACCATGAGATAAGGGGGAAACGATTAGGCGTAAGAGAGCCTAATTAGGAGTGATGAGGTCCAAGGTCGAGAGACCGAAGATAACTGGATCTAGGCCCTCCGATAAAGAGATAGGCCTGTCGCAGACGATAAGACATAGTATGTTGATAGGAAAAGAAACGGTAGTATACTACTACGAGAAGAATGAGATGAGATGGAAAGAAAATCGTAACATTACCCCCGTTGTACAATTGAGCCCCAGGCTCGATCAACAAACCTCTTCTCCCAAAGGGATCTTCAAAAAGCTGGCAGCCCAAAGATGGCGTTCGTCTGAGAGGGGGAAGCAGTGTTAAATGGACAGAGAGATTGGATATGCCCAGGCTGAGCACACAGAGCACATTCGTGATGGGGACAGAGTTCAGCAGAATGTCCCCAGTTACGACAATAGTCGCACTGGACATGGTTGCATTGAGTCGCAATGTGGCCGGGGGCGAGGGAAGTGCAGTGGGGGCACTGGAAGATGGGGCAGTCCTGTTGATAGTGACCTCGAAGACGGCAGTGAAAGCATTCAGTCCCAGGGGAGGCAGGGACAAGCCGGATGCTGTCTGCTCGGGGCATGACTCGGGTAGGGGAGGACAGGACATGGGTGCCGTTGGGTAGGCGGACCCACTGGACTTCAGTCCGGGAAACAGGAGTGATATGGGACGAACGAATGGGGGCGGGGGCTTCATCGGACTCAGAGGTAGAGTCTTCTTCGTCAGAGGCGACGATGGTGGGGGTGTCCGCGGGGGAGGGGGAGGAGAGTCTTTCTGCGAGGTGGCTCAAAGACGGAGGGGCTACTGGTAGGATGGCCTGATGAGGGTGTAAAAGTAAGAGGTCGTCTATGGATTGTAAGTAATGGTCGCGCTGTGCTTGGAAGAGGGAATTGTAAATTCTTCTGAAAGAAATGTAGATAAGAGGGGGAGGAAGTGCTTCCACAAAACTATGGAAGCCATGGTAAGACAGGGCGATGAGAGAGTTTCGTCTGGTCTCGTCAATGGAGAAGCGTATAGCAGGATCTTGGGGGGTAAGAGTTTCGGTGAGGCGCAGTGCGGAGGAAGCAGAATGATAAGTACGAATGAGGGCGTGCGTGGTCTCATCTTCAGCGAAGAGAGGGAGGGTTTCAAGGGCGAGGGCAAGAGCAGGTGTTTCTAGGATGACGCCGAATAGAGAGAGACGTCCATGTTCGGGCAAGAAGGATGGGTATACATGTCGCAAGCATAGAGAGGAAGAAGAGTGGGAGGAGATGGATGAGGGGGATGAGGCAGTTGTGAAAGATAATGAGGACATCGTCGAGGTAGGGGAGTAGGAGCAAGAAGTTCATGTACTAGAGTTATTGACACACTAGGCGATACTCATGGAGAGACCGACGTCTTTTGTGTCAATAACGTTTTAGATGGAATGGAGTCGTTTATAAGCGGAAAGTAGTTGGCGAGCGTGTCTGAGATTGGACTCGGGTTCCCAGGTGTTTTCCGACGAGGGGTATCCCTTCCATGTGGTCAGGTACCTCAGGTGGTTGCCAAGCCCCTTGTGATTAATGATGGCTTCTACTTCGTATTCTTCTTCTGTTCCGATAAGGTCAGGTGGTGGGAGAAGGAATGGGGGTCCATGTGCTGGGGATTCGCGATAAGAAGATAAGAGTAAGGCGTGGAAGACGTTGTGGATTTTCCATGTGGGCGGTAGTCAGAGTTTGTATGATAAGGGAGATAGTACCTGGATGATTTCAAAAGGTCCGTGGCGTTTAGGGGCAAGTTTCCGGGAGGGGTAGTTTAGTTTAAGGTGAGTGGCCTCCAGCCATACCTTATCTCCGGTCTTCCATGGGGAAAATTTTCGGTAGGATCGATGTGTCATGATTTTTCGGGCAGATTCGTGGGCTGCTAGGGCTTCTTTTTGGGCAGAATTGAGGGTGGTGAGTTGGGATTCGAGGGCGGGGATGAAGGTTTTCCCGAGGGAAGGGAAGGTTCGGGGTTTGTATCCATAGAGTAGGGAGAACGGAGATTTTTGGGTGGATGAGTGGGGGGTGGAGTTGTGGTGGAATTCTGCGGATGAGAGGAGGTTGGCCCAAGAGTGGGGGTTGTTGGAACAGAAGATGCATAGATATACTTCGAGCTCTTGATTGGTTCGTTCGGTTTGGCCGTCAGTCTGTGGATGGTACATGGATGAAAGTCATATGTCATATTTCAGGAGGTGGGCTAATTCGATGGCGAAGACAGAGGTGAATTGAGGGCCTCTGTCAGAGATAATAGAGTCATAAAGGCCAAATCTTTTGAATACGTTTTTGTAGAAGAGGAGGGCGACTCCTGCGGCATCGATTTTTTTTGAGCAAGGGATGAGGATTACCCCCTTTGTAAGCCCATGGTCGACCATGACCATGATAGAGTCAAAGGAGTTGGAGAGGGGGAGGTTGGTGATAAGGTCAATGGAGAGCTGGCGAAAGGGGAGAGTACTAGAGGAGGGTATCGGTAGGAGGGGTGGATGTGCAGGATGGGTGTTGACTTTGTTCTGTTGGCAGACAGGGCATCCGGCAATAAAATGTTTGACAAAGGTGGCGAGACCCAGCCACCAGAAGTCCCGTTCAAGAATGGCTTTGGTGCGGAAGACCCCCATGTGGCCCGAGAGGGGTGAGGAGTGGATAGTATGGAGGACTGCGGAGCGAGCAGAAGGGGGGACGTACATACGATGGCGGAAAAAGAGGTGGCCGTTGTCAAAGGTCCAATCCGAGAGATGAGACCGGGGGAAGAGGGGGGAACCATCAGCGAGGAGTGTGATGGCGTGTAGTATGAGGGGATCGGAGGAGGTGCTGGAACAGATGAGGTCGATAAGAGAGAGATCAATGGCATTGATGACAATGGGGTTGGGGACGATGGAGGCGTCGAGGTTATCCAGTGAGGTGTCAACCAGTGGGAGACGGGAGAGGGCGTCGGCGGGTCCCATCTTAGAGCCTGGCATGACCTTCCAAAGGATGTCGAAGTCCTGCAGGAAGAGTGCCCATCTGGCCTGGCAGCGGGATAGTTTACGGGGGTCACGGATGTAGGATAGGTTTTTATGATCGGTGATGACTGTGATGGGGTGTGAGGTGCCTTGGAGGTATTGGCGCCATTCGGAGAGGGAGAGTATGACAGCCAAGAGTTCTCGATCGTAAATGTCATAATTACGTTCGGCAGGGGCGAAAGTTTTAGAGAAATAGGCAACAGGTTGGAGATCCCTGTTTGTGTCCATCTGCATGAGGTTGGCGCCGGCAGCGAGGAGGGAAGCATCGGTCATGAGGGAAAAGGGGCGGTTGACGTCAGGCAGGGTAAGGACAGGGGTGGAACAAAAGGAGGCTTTTAGGGAGTTGAAGGCATGTTGCTGGAGGGGAGACCATATCCATGGTTGGTCTTTCCGGGTGAGGAGGGTGAGGGGGGTGACGATGTTGGAGTAGTTGGCAATGAACTTTCGATAGTAGTTGGCGAATCCAAGGAAAGAGCGGATGCCAGTGACTGAAGAGGGGTTTTGCCAGTCTTGGATTGCGGAGAGTTTGGAGGGGTCCATCCGAACGACTCCTCAACCAATGATCAATCCAAGGTATTCCATGGTGGGAGAGTCGAAGGTACATTTGGAGATTTTTAGGGAGAGACCGTGTTTCCGTAAGCATTGAAGTACATGGTGGGTGCAGTCATGGTGTGTGTCGAGGGTGCCTTTGGTGTGGATCCCGATGTCGTCCATGTAGATCTTCAACCATCGTTCCGTGATCATGTCAGCGAAGATGTCATTCATGAAGGCCTGAAAGGTGGAGGGGGCATTGCAGAAACTGAAGAACATGACGGTTGGTTCAAAAAGGCCTCGTTCGGTGATGAATGCAGCCTTCCATTGATCTTCCTTTCGAATGCGGATGTTGTTGTAGCCCCATCGAATGTCTACCTTGGTGAACCAGTCAGCATCCTTCATGTCGTCGATTAGGTTGGAGATGAGAGGTAAGAGGTACGCGTTGCAGATGGTGTGGCTATTTAGGTATCGATAGTCCTGACATGGTCGAAGGGATCCATCTTTCTTGGGGACGAAGAAAAAAGGGGACGCTTGGGGGGATTTGGAGGGAACGATACAACCTGTTTTGAGGTGTTCGTCTACGAATTCCTTACATGCGATCTTCTCGGCTGGGTTCAGAGAGTAGACTTTGGCGATCTTTGGGACGAAGGATTCCTTTAGGTCAATGGTGTGGTCATAAGGGCGGTGTGGGGATAGAACGTTATGGGTTGCTTCTGTGAAGACGTCGGCAAAGTCCTGGCAGAAGGTGGGGATTGGGATCTCTTTGGGGGGTTGTCGTAGGGTGATCTCAGTAGAGAGAGTGGTTTTATTGATCTCGGATGCGTTGTCCTTCTGGGGAGGATACTCACGAAGAGACCTCTCTACCCTCTGGGGACTCGCAGTGGAGATGGTGATGGTTCTGGAGATCCAGTCGATTGAAGGGTTCCACTTGATTAGCCATGGGAGTCCAAGGATGATCTGTGGAGTTTTCTGTTGAAGGACGAAGAAGGTTTCCCACTGTGAGAAGTCGTTACAGATGATGGGGAGGTTTGCCGTCCACTGGATGGTTCCGGCGTGGTTGGTGGTTCTGTCTACATTGTAGGCGATGATGGGATGATTGATGCGTTTCAGTCTGGTGGGAAGGGTTCATAGGAGTCGCGGGTCGACAAAGTTTCCGGTTGCCCCTGAGTCAATGAGGGCGGTGGTCTCGATGATTCCATGTAAAGAGATGGGAAGTCATAGGGTTCTATTGTTCTTTGGGGCTACGAGTACATGGTGGGTAACTAGAGAAGAGGACATCGAGGCGGCTTCTCTTTTCAAAAATCCTTGGCCTTTTGGACATTGGCGAAATTGATGGAGTTAACTTCCTCCATGGAGATGATTGGGGAATTTTCGTCGTAACACATCTTAAGTACGGAGAGTATCTCACTCTCGTTTTTCCCAGTGGTTTGGAGGGAACTTACGTACTGTTGGAGTGAGGAAGGTGGGGGTGTGGCAGTGGGTGTGTTGGTTGTAGGAGTGGTGGTAGTGGTTCTGACGTTCTGGGGGCGTGAGGGGAGGCGGCTAGGGGTGGTGCGTCTGCAGTTCTGAGCGTTGTGCCCAGTTGCTCTGCAGTGGAAGCATCGTCCTTCTTTGATGCATTTGGCGCGTTCCATGGGAGTCAGTTTGGTGAGGTTCACCACGTCAACTTCCATGACATTAGGGTCACGGGGGGATCTAGTGGAGGAGAATGTGGGGGGGGGTTTCCAAGACGAAGGGCTTGGATCCTCATCTTTTGGGTGTGGAAGGTTTTGGCCTTGGTCACCCACTCTTCAATAGTGGTGGGGACCGTTGCCATGGAGAGGATCATAGTGGTGATCTGTTGGTCAAGTCCGAGGGTGAAGTGATCGATAAGGGTAGTTTCATCGGTGATATCGGATTTCCCAGCTAGGTTTTGGAAGTCGGTGATGTACTGTTGGAAGCCTTCCCCCATTTGGGTGAGTTTTTGACAGAGTTTGGTTAAGTCGAATCGGGCGTTGGCCTTAACGTCGTAGGGGAAGAAGGTGGTTTCAAAGTTGGTGATGAATGCTGCAAAGGTTTTTCCGGTGGTAATGGTTGTATTGGCCATTTTGTCATACCAAGACTCAGCGAAGGAGGCTCCCCTTCCTTCGGGCATCTTGTTCAACGTGGTCATGATACGTGCTTCGTCGGGGTACAAGGCGTCATTTAGGACAAAATAGGCTCTCATGGCTTTGATCCATCGAGAGGCATCGGCAGACTTCCCTGAGAAGTCAGCTGGGAGAGCTGCTTTGAGTTCAGCTGGGCAGGTCGACATTGGTGAATTATGATGGTGAGGAGGTGGGTTGGGTCGTCGAGGGGGTGGGCTAGGCTGACGAGGGGGTGGGCTAGGTTGGCGAGGGGCAGGGATTCTCGGGGTTCTGGTTTGACTTCTTGGCTGGGGTGCGTACAAGGGATCGAGGAGAGGAGTCCTGCTAGATCCAGTGATTCATCTGGGGGATGTCCGATACTTGGTGAGATCAGGGAGATCGGAGTCTGATTCTTCTGGAGGTCGGTATGACGTGCTGGAGGGGTGGTAGGTCCTTCACCTGAGTAGGTGGGACCAAGGATATTCTTGTTCTTTTGTTACGTGAAGCGTACCAACAAGGTCTCAAGGACTCTGAATGGCTAAGGCGATACTCACGGAGAGACTGACATCTTAGGGACTCAGAGGTAAGGCGAAGAACTAGGAGTTTCACTAGGGATGAGCCTAATGAGATCTGGAGTGACCCTTGATAATATGCATAGATTGCGCAGAACAAGCATGTGGAGTACAGAGTATAGGAGACTATTTATAGTACCAACACAGCGCACGGACCATGAGATAAGGGGGAAATGATTAGGCATAAGAGAGCCTAATTAGGAGTGATGAGGTCCAAGGTCAAGAGACCGAAGATAACTGGATCTAGGCCCTCCGATAAAGAGATAGGCCTGTCGTGGACGATAAGACATAGTATGTTAATAGGAAAAGAAATGGTAGTATACTACTACGAGAAGAATGAGATGAGATGGAAAGAAAATCGTAACATTAGGTAGCTGGGGTGTCTGGCAGAGATGTGGTCATGGTATTTGGCCAGGATAGTCTGGCGTGCATCAGGGGGTGCATAAATGCGGCCATTGTAGGTGAGTAGCCTGTCAATGGTTTGCCACAGGAATAGGCAGGAGCAGAAGGATGTGGGGAGTTTCTGAGAGATAGATTGGAGGGCTGCGAGTGCAGTATCATTGGTTTTGCAGCCATCTTTGATTTGGCTAGCAAGGAGAGTGTTGATGGAGGAGACGAAGAGGTCATCGGGGAGGAGGATGATGTCAGAGTTGTCAGACTCTTTGGAGTTGTGGTCTGGTCGTTGTGAGAGGGTGTCTGGACTGGTGAGTTGGAAGGCTGGGGTGTAGGTGAAGTTAAGGTCGAAGTTAGTGAGATTGTTACAGTTTTCTTTCCCTATCATCGTTTTCTCCTAGTAGTACGTTTCTCCTCCTACTTCTCTTACCGAAGACATCATGTCTCTCGGGCACAGGAAGTGTACCTGTTCATTGGAGGACCTTCCAGACTATCCTTAGTTTGGTTTCTATAGTACTTCATCATCTCTCCGTTACCTCACTGGACTTTCCCCTCCTAACTAAGTTCTCTCATACTTAGTCGTGTCATAGTTCTACCTGGTCCATGCGTGCGAAATCCCCTCGGTATATAGTTCTCACCTTCTCTGTATCTGGGTCTTCATTCTCGATCTGCACAATATTAGCGTATCTTCTTGAGTCTCTCCCTAAGCCCTCAAGTACTGGTGACCTTAGCAATTCTAAGGCTCACTCCTACAGTCCTAGTCTCTAACAGAAGTCGGTCTCTTCGTGAGCATTGCCTGTAGATGACCCTCACGTCTCTCGAACCCTCCATTGCACGCTACGCATAACAAAAGATCGAGAATTCTTCTTTGGTCCCACCTGTCTAGGTGCAGGACCCACCAACCACCACCACGTCTTACTGAGCACCTGAGGAAGAAGACTCAGACCTTCCTGACCTTACCAAATACCGAGCCTCTCAACGAATTGCAGGCTCAAGCAGAACTCCCTTAGACCCATCCTTTGTGGGAAGAACCCCTCCTCGCCCCATACCCACACCACCTAGTCAACCCCCTCGTCAACCTAGCCCACCCCCTCGTCAACCTAGCCCACCCCCTTGTCAACCTAGCCCACCCCTTCGCCAACCCAGCCCAATTTCCCTCTCTCGCTCCCCTTCTCCAACCATGCCCTCTGAACTCAAAGCTGCTCTCCCGGCTGACTTCTCGGGATCCTCCTCCGATGCCTCCCATTGGATGAAGGCCATGAAAGCTTACTTCTTGATAAATGCGAATCTCTACCCTGGGGACCCAGAAAAAATCATGACCGCTCTCAACAAGATGTCCACCGGTCGAGGAGCCTCCTTTGCCGAAGCCTGGTACAACAAGATGGCCGACCCCACTGTTATCATCGGAAAGTCCTTCCAAGACTTCACCAAGGACTTCGAGACCACCTTCTTCCCATATGATGTGAAAGCCACTGCCCGTCTGGAACTAGCCAAACTATGCCAGAAAATCTCTCGCTCCCACGATGGTTTTCAACAATACATCACCAACTTCCAGAACCTCGTAGGGAAGTCCGACATCACAGATGAAACCACCCTTATCAACCACTTCGCCCTGGGACTTGACCAACAAATCACCACCATGATTTTGTCTATGGGAACCATCCCCACCACCATCGCAGACTGGGTGACAAAAGCTAAAACCTTTCACGCCCAGAAAATGAGAATCCTAGCCCTTCGTACAGGGACCACCACCACTCCCTTCTCCTTCAACAACCACCGCACCCCCGGCAAAGACCCCAATGCCATGGAGGTGGATACGACCACCACCCTGACCAAGCTCACCCCCACCGAACGGGCAAAACGCATCAAGGAAGGACGATGCTTCTGCTG
>JBBPLO010000236.1:13822-26012 GCA_038089835.1 Retiboletus flavoniger
GAGTTTTTGTCGCAACAAAATCGGTTCCAAAGTGACTCGGGTGCTTGAACGGCGTCGTAGCAGCGGCACATTCTGGTGGCCCTACTTGACAACCTAACCGATGTTTACCCCATGACGGAGGATACATATGTGCAACCCTATGCAATCTTGCACAACTCCCCACAACCGAGTTTCCGATCAAGTTGAATCGTCAAATTTTCAGAGGCAGTCACTGTGATAGAAGGTTCGGGGAGCAGTCGGGTCCGAACGAACCTGCCAGGTTCGTTCATTTCTCGGAATTCCTCATCCTTGACAATACTTTGGCGAGGCGCTTTGGGCCTTCATGGTGGATATTCCATGATCTCCGATGTCAAATCTTTCTGAGCTCGTCTGTAACACCCACCCTGCGAACTTGGTTAGGAATTCCTATCGTATCGGTCGTTCGCACAATCAGTAGCTGGATGTCCAAGAGTGCTCTGTCGTGAGGGTTGATCGAAACCGTCGACATCGATGACCGGCCCCTTTCTATGCATGGATCCGAGTCACGCCCATGACATGGCAGTGACTCGGGCCCGCCCGACACATTCAACACCGAATTTGGGTCCATCATGAACGAGAGGGCGCTCCGAGTCATCTCACGAGCCAAGTAGTTCCGACAGTCCAGTACGTGCCGAACAACGAAACGTCGCTCGAACCCAACCCCAACCGCGACGACGGGACAATGATGTACACCATATTCCCCATCGAACCTCCCCTCTCACCGTCCGACCTTGCGGCATACAAAACCCTCCGACTCACCTCGCTCCAAATCGACCCACATGCATTCATCTCCACTTACGCACGCGAAGCGGCCTTCTCAGATGACGTCTGGCGAGAGCGGCTCGCTTCGACTTTCAAACAAACGTTTGTCGCTTCCGTGCTGAACCATGCATATCATGCCTCGCCCGAGCGCAGGGATGTCAACAAGGACCCGGGAAAGCGAGGCGAATGGATTGGGACAGTCAGTATTGTAGGACCTCCAGGCATGTCCCCTTACCTCGACCCGTTCAAAGCGGCCAGTGTAGGTGGCAACTGGGAGATGTACGGCCTGGCTGCGATGTGGGTACACCCTGCGCATAGGAGCAAAGGTGTTGGAGCACGATTGGTCAATGCGTGTTTAGAGTGGGTGCGGACAAACGTCGACATCAACGTCACGAGTGAAACTCGTGGAGAGTCTGAGAGGGTGGTGGTTCTGCTCGTCTACGATGACAACGTCGCCGGGCGAGCGTTGTATTCCAGAATAGGGTTCACGGATCTAGAAGAGGTCTCGGGGAAGGAGGGAGAGAGGTGGATGTCGATCAAAGTGTAGGAAAAGAGAACTATGACCCAGTGGGACATTGAGGGGACAGACATAAAGATGTTTGCATAGCTAGTGTCTTGGATACATACGATACAGATGGGCCTATCGATCGTCTTTCCATAGTTTTTGCTATACAACATCAGTTCAACGGTTCACGAGGATGCTTGCGGCGTGCAGCTAGATACTCGTCACGACCCTCGAGAGCATATTCCAGAGGCCTGGACAATGGCTCTATTCCTTCGCCTCTCGCTGCCAATTCGCTGAGCCTCTTTCTCGTTGCAGCCCTTGTCCTATTGATGCTGTAGAGTTTGATCCGATGGCATGAAGACGTGACGTGGAGGTCCCAACTGTCACAGGCACGTCAGGCAGCACCTTCAGAGACAACAACGTCAACGTACTTCCATGCAGAGCGGACAAAGGTGGGCTCCGTATTGTTCGAAGAGTCCCACATGCGGACGCAGAACTCAAGCCAACCTTCGGCGTCGACCGGCACGCTTATCTTCCAGAGTCGCCAGGCGTGGTAATGCTGGGAGTAGTGAGCAAACACCCCTGAGAATCGCCGAGGATGGTCCGAGACGCGGACGTTACCTTTTCTGTCATATCGTCTTGGTCGACGGCGTACCAAACGTGGCCGCTAGGGGAGGAGGACATCTTGGCACGACGGTACGAAACTCGAGCGAAACGAAGACGCACCCGTCTGGAGAAACCTCCACCCTTTCGACCCAGTTACCGCCACCGCTGTAGGCCCAGCCCTTGAGTTCGATGGACCTGTCGTGGGTTATGACAGATTTATCCAGCGGGGAGATGATAGCACTCCTGGGTAAAAAAAAGGTGAGCGTCAGTACGACTCTCCACACCTCCATCGAAACCGACACAGACGAAACGGGCATTTGCTGAATCGAGAAACCATTGGAGTACTTTGAATTCTGTTTGCCTATCTAGACGAGCGTAGCGTCAGACATGTGGTCAACCGCACGCGAAAAGATTAAGGTCGACGAACTTGCGATGTATAGTAGAGATACTCCTGGGCCTGAACGGGGCCCAAACTTGGCTCGGCGAGCGCGTTGATTTGGTAGACCCATTTGGAGCTACGAGCGCCGATGTATCCGGCGACCACCACACGCAAGGGTGCACCGTGGATCTTGGGGAGAGGCTTCCCGTTCATCTCCCACGCCAACAATACCTCCTCGTTGGCCCGAACTTTGCGATAAGGCACCGACACCGCATAGTTGAACACGTTACCTTTCCTGCAAGTCGTCAGAAGGCCCTCTCCGAGTCGGCAGACGCGACGTCACGACCAGGTACTGACTTGAAGTACGTATCCGCCCCGACGAACTCGAGGTGCTGACATTCGGGCAGGACGCCGCCGCAAGCCTTCTTCAAGACCTTCTTCAGAGGAACGCCTCGATACACCGCAGTGCCGCTGGTCACAATCCCACATGGTCAACATGATCGATGTCTAGTCTTGTGGTGTCGAGGACGTACATGGCACCCTCGCCCCACGGGGCGTTAATAAGCTCGTCTCCATCGCCAGGGTACTCCCGGATCTGCTCGATTCGCCGCGTACCGCTGCACTGCAGGGTGACGGTCACCTCAGCTTGACTTCAAGTTTCGAGCGCGCGCATCCAAGTCAGCCATCCATCATCCCATCCTGGAAACCCGTCCGCGGTAAAAAAAAGACAAACGTACGGAAATTTCTCGGGGTCCTTGAGATCCTCCAAGGAGAGCGACACCGAGTTCTTGACCAACCCACCAATGTCGAGCCGAAATAGGTCCTCGTCGATGTGGGGTATCCCACCATGATTCCGAACGCTGACGTCGAGGTATCGTCAGTCTCTCAGAGTCAGGTCTGTCCGAACGACCCCGACGATGACGACGAAAAAGGAAAACGACGTACAAGTGGTACTTGTTGTCCGTCACCTTGCCTTGCATCAACTGATCGCGACGGGTTTCGCCGTTGTAAGGAAAGTCCTGTCCACGACACGACACGAATGAGCGTCGAGTCAAGGAAACAAACGCTCGGTCGGGGGATTCACCAACAAATGGATGAGATCCGGTTTCTCCTTTTGTACCGTCTTCCAGCTGAAATCGACGATGGACCCAAGGCCCAGCGCCTCGTGATACTCCTTCCAACGACGTCCGATCAAGACGGGATTCGTGTCCGGGAGAGGAACAAACTGGAACTCTGGTCACGGTTACGTATCATAGTATCATAGGGACAGTCAAAGACGACCATGAGGATGCCGCATCGACGATCGGTACGGGCACCGAGTATAGAGTACTGACCAGGGATCGGCGTGAACTGGTGCATCTCGAGGATCTCCCGCGCGATGGCTTTCTTATCGGGATATCTCTCCCATTCCACATACCTAGGCAGGACGAACTTCTCGTCAAGATCGACGGCGTTCACCACTGCACGCACGTACCCAGACCAGCCTTGCTTTTCGTCCGCAAAGAGTTGACGGAGCGGAATCCCGCTGTACGACAGTTCGTTCGCCATGGCCCGGGGGTGATGGATGGTCGCTTTGATAGCGCAGTCGGAAACACGAGGGAGATGTGAACGCGACACCTTTGAAGACAGGCGACACTGCGTATAAATGCAATCACTGATCCATCAGAAACTCACCTTGCGGCAAGGCTATATCGGTGGGTATCTCTGGTCTGCTGACCATCTCGGCACCCTGCCGATGGATCCCAGCGAGAGACGAGAAGACGTGCACGTTTAAGAGGATAAAGTCTTGCCTGAAAGGATCCCAGGGCTGTTCTCCGTGATGAAGAAGCGACTCAGCACCTCCTGTAGTTAATACACCATTCAGGGCATATCCGCTCCATCCAACCTCCACTGAAGTAAATATGAACCCGTCAGGACGCTGAGAAAGTGGCATACATGAAGCGATAGCCCCGAAGAACTCGTAATCACATGCTATCCATTCAAAAATAAGCAAGGTACATTGTCACACATAAATATTGGCCGTGAGTGTACGAGGAATGACAGCCAGCGGTCCTAACACGATAGTAAAGAACCATGCAGAAAAAAGGGGTGGGCCAGCCATAGCGAGCGATAATGGACATGGGCGTATCAAGGCTGAACTTGAAGCTGGTATTGCTCCTGCCGCATCGAGTCAGACCTTGGAAAAGGAGGCAACCTTGTCTTCGCGTGATCGTTTCAACGACTTTTGGTCTTCCTTATCAGGTGGTCCGGCGGTGTACATGCAGAAGAACAGGGAGAACAGGATGAAGAAGAGGGTCACGCTGACGGGGATGCGCACTTGAATGCCCGTGTCCTGGTAAAAGATGATGGCAAATGACGCTAGGAACGCAAGCAAACTGTCCCGCACGGTTTAGTCCCCAAAAAGTCGAGTCTTGGAGCGCGCTACGTACCCCCACATCAGTAGCACATATGGAAGACTACATATGATGGCGAGCCTTTCGAGACCGAATGGCTCTTTTAGGATCCGTTTCAGTACCACGACCTGCGAAAAGGGTCAACCCAGTCGGCAGATCGATAGCAATTGGTATTACCGCTCGTATCGGCGTATCAGCGCCCTTGGCACGATATTGTTTAAAGATGATGAGACCGACGATGATGCTCCCAACGTTGCAGATAATCGATATGTACGACACGATCTGTGCGGCCGTAGGTGAATTAATTTCACCCGTCCTGCCACCGTCACTCCAGGCGAGGAACCCCACGGTCGTGCTCAGGAGCACTGTCGCCTTTCGATCAAAACATGTACGTCAGGGGTTACAAATGCGAAAGAGATAACACGACATACCAACAGATTGGAGTCACGGATGCTCTGGTCCACTTTGTGGACAAAGTTTGACCAGCGCGCTAGGGTAAAGTTTTCGTGAAAGGAGTGCAACTCGACCGCAAACACGTCAGGAGACTTGAAAAGTAGCGGTCCGAGGATGGCCAGGAGCACAGGGCGTTGGTAAGGGCCAATGCTTGGTCCTGTATCCTCGATGTCGAAATAATCGTCGCTTTGGCCGTACGAGCTCTGCAACACCCCGTCATCTTTCGTGCGTCCAAGAGTCAGAATGAGAACGTCAGCACTACAATGTTGCGATCGCCTTACTGTAGAGAGCCATAAACCTCGCTGGAACGTAAACCAAATGAGATGACGATCAACGAGAATCGGGTCGCGCGTACCAATGACCCAAGCGGAATGACCACCCCCTTCCCGGACATCCGCTGCATACGGCTGATGAGTGCGCTTCCAAGACGACTAGACCATCCCTCACCTTCGATCTCCTTGACCACGTTCAACATATACTCTAGGTCGTGCTTGTCATACGGCGACGTCGAAAACTTGACCAAAAGCCTATCTGTGTAAACGTTTGAATAAGAAAAAGGGCAGCTACAGCCTGACACGTCTTTGACCTGCTGCAGCCTGTAATAATACGTCTTTCAAATCACCAGTGACATCCTTGGTCACTATAAAGGACGTTGGAAATAGTTCACAGTGCTTCCTACGATCCACCCGACCTGTCATTTCATAGTCATTCACCGACGGACAGACTCACCAGTATTGCGCCTCGATACCTTTGGAGATAGTCAGCCATGAAGATGACAGCCCAGGAAAAATATGAACGAACAATGCACTCTCGAGCCCTTGGACTGTAAGCACCTGTTCGACGTACACGGGATGTCCACCTCCTCGTGCCCGATGCCTTCGAGCCAAAAGACGCGCCGCTCGACGTGCGAGACGCAATAATAAGACGTCTTCGTAGCCCCGTTGCCGTGCTGCACGTCCAAGACCAAGTCCACCTCTTGGTCTTCGAGCAGCGCTCGTAGCGCCGGACTTCGTCGCAGTACGTCAGCGCCGTCCGTGATCAGCGAACATATTCTGGTATTGAGCACGTCCGACGATGTGGACAAACCCTGGCACGTCGTGCGTGAGCACACGGTCGTCAGTCGCGCGCCCGCACGCGTGGAGCTCGGACGCACCTTTTCCTCGTTGACGTAGTAGACGCCTGAGTCTGGATGTCGGAACCTCGTCCAACCGTCGGGAAGACTGCAACGTCGACGTCCCCAGTCAACTCGGTGCGTACGCGTTCAGCAAAGACGATGGGAGGGAGGGTAACGTACGACTC
This sequence comes from Retiboletus flavoniger, assembly GCA_038089835.1. Taxonomy (NCBI): domain Eukaryota; kingdom Fungi; phylum Basidiomycota; class Agaricomycetes; order Boletales; family Boletaceae; genus Retiboletus; species Retiboletus flavoniger. The sequence continues at coordinate 20,238 of JBBPLO010000236.1, forward strand.
TTGGCCCACCGACGGCAACTTTCTATTTTGTGAGCCCCTGAGGGTGGACGCCACCGAGCCACTGGCATCCCACGTTGACAGCGTGAGCCTCGACACCAGACCGACATACCCCCACCACCTCACCTCGGACCATCCCCACTACGTTTCCGGATGGCAGACGGTACTGTCGTCTGCAGCTTGAGCCCGAGGTCGTTGAGGATGAGCGGTGCTGCGCTGCTCGTCGATGCCGATCCTTCGCTCATTTGCTAAAAACGTGCTGTTATAATACTTTTGAAAAGGGTTTTTCGAGCGAGCGAGCAAACTGTGATGAGGAGCCGCTGTTGCTGCGAGAATGGAACTTGACTGACTGAATCGTTCAACGTCGACAACACCTGGAGTCGAACGTAAACGATCCAGCGAATTATATATGGTCGACGTTCTTTAGCATGGAATGGAGGACACGAGGCGCTGGAGGCTCATGGCTTCGGTGATTCGGTGTGAATGAGCGCCGGGCGCAGCTTCAAATGCAGGCTCATCAGGGTTTTAACGCTCGAAGCTGTGGTAGGTAGTTGATCTTAGTACTAGACGCCGCGTTGCCGACTGTTGAGCGATACGTTCCCAAATTCAAGCACAGTTCCACCATGACTCTGAAATCCAGCAGGACGGTGCACGGTCTTTTGGAGAGGAGCAATGAAGCACTGGACTCACGGCCTTCACGGTGAAGATGAATGCAACGTGGATCATGGTTCATTCACGAATGCCAAGACCGCAGCTTTATTTCACCCTTCCACATTTCTGTCAAATGACGTGGATGCTGCAACGATGTTCGAAACCTGAACATGACCATTACTGTAATATTATCAAGCCAAACGTGTACGGGCCAAGTGTCAGCATTCTCCTGCACGAGGTCATGATCCGTCCTGAAATATCCAATCTGCGCAGCGAACATGACTACAAATCATAGCAACTTGGTGGAGCCTGCAACGACGAAAAATAAAATAGATTGACCGGCGCCTAGCCATGGTAGATAACGGCAACGACAGCGCACGCCCTTTTGGGGCTTGCAACAGATCCAAGACGACACCCCACAGAACCATACATATCATGATAGAGAGATCACGCTTCAACACCCCGTCAACGTCCGCATCGACTAGCTAACTCTGAACAGACTCCGGTTTCACCGAAAGGGAAGGCAGTGGGTGGGGAGACGTGGGCGGTGTGAAGAAGCCGCCCGCAGTAATTCCCATTGCTTCCACCCCAGACCCAGATGCCTTCCGTAAGGTTCCTCGCCCGATCGATATGGAACCTCTCCCGTTTCCAAGCCCATTTCCAATCTTTTCGATGCTCAACGTGGACCGGGCTCGACTGCGAGATACGACGTTGGAACTCGTGCCGTTGTGATCATTGTTGATGGACCATACGCCAACAGCGGCGGTTGGCGTCTTGCGCTGGCGGGGTTGGTAGGGAAACATGGAGCTGCCTACATTTCCGTTACTACCCAGATTCACAGTGGCGTTCGGCGTTCGAGCTTCCCTGGTGTTGGAATGCCATGAGGACCCAACATTGCCTGCAGGACCAATCGGCATTACAAGCATAGCATCATCGATGCTGTCCTCATCATCAATCGCTATGGAAAGTGGTCGGACAGGTTTTGATAATGACGCTGAAGAACCGGAAGAGGGTGGTGGGGAAGGTGATCGCGAAACGTGTCTCGAGGATGATACGGGTTCAGAGCGATCCTTTATTTCATCGAATACCTCGTAGTATCGTTGGATGCAATGCTTGATAACAGCACCCAGGGTAGTGCTCCCTTCAGAGGAGGAATCTGACAGCATAGAAAGGGTGGTCGCTGTAGTCGTGGAAGACGATAGTGACGGCGGGTCGTTGGTTGGTGAAGGACCACCGGGAACTATACACATCATGACGTCCCGCATGGGGTTTGAACTCTTGACGAGATTGGGACAGATGACGATAGCAAGGTTGTGCGCATCCATGCGGTTGCTCGAAGAGTGCAACGATACTTCGTGGAGGAGGTCTAAACAAGCACTGTGAGCAAAACAACAATATGTAACATCGTCGCTCTTACGTAGGACATGGCTCAGGAGGATGTATACACAGGGCATCAACTGGGGAAGGAGAGTGTCTCGGATATATGTAACAGTAGCCATGTTGGATAGGTCGCTCGAAATCACAGGACACTGTCGAACGACAGGATAGAGTGATTCGGGAAAGGGAGGATTAGGAAGATCACGCAGGTATTTCTTGATCAGAACAGAGGCAAGATAGGGATCGTTAAACATCTCGAGAGAAACGACCTGGCCTGGGTGACGTTCGACTCAAGATGACAGCTCTGGACCCCAAACCATGACACACCTCTGTCGTAAGCCTGTTGTACCTGCTTCAGCAGAGCAGAGTTTGGAGACCGCCTGAATAGCCCCTCCTCCTGGATGCCTGCAAAGATGGATTGAAAGGACTGGTGATATGATCATCACGCCTTGAGCTCACCACTTTCCCGAATGTATTGAATCGAGTCCTTGATAACGCGAGGAATACCACTTTTCTCGCCGTCGCATCCCATGAGTTCCTCGAGTGGCACGCCGAATACGCTCGCGCGGATGGGTACAGGCATATTAATCTGTCTCTCGTGCTTGATGTTCTCTCTGATGACTAGTATAAGACCTCGGTGAGAGGCATGAAAGCGACAAAACATACTGATATACCGCCGGCGGAATGTCAATCTGCGTTAGGGGGACATGATGCGCAAGATCCGATAATGTGTCAATGTACATTATTTTGCGGAAAAATTTGGGACTGCGAACGAGTTAGAGAGAGGGTTCAAAAATTGTGTAATGCAAACCTTATGATGGCGCCAGCAAAGGAGAACAACACTATAAGAGATGAGTTATATGATAGGAAGAGAACAGGGAAGCGCGCACTTTTGGAAAAGAAAGACGAGTGTACGATATACTTCGTGTAGAGTGAGGAGCGAGGCAAAAGCGAACTGCATGGAAGACTCACCAGACGTTTCAAGTTCTTGCGATACTTGCGACTGAGGCTACGGTAAGCTTTCCATACCCAGTTCCAGCCGGGGGCATGTCTGCCCCCAGCGGCAAGGAATACGACGGTATAATCGGACTCCACTGCCGGAGATGAATAAGCAGCCTGCACAAGTCATCAAGGAACGCACCGTAAAGGTCAAGGTATGATAGAATGCGACTAAATAATGTGTTGTTGGTATTGGTATTGATCTCATTCGGACAACAAGACGAGGACGCACGACAAAAGGATATCATACGACACTTGACCGGGATCAGGAAGTGCTGAAGCACTAATGATCACCCTGCAGCCAGACGTGATGAGGCGATGTAGATTGAGTTTTTTTCTTAGAGCTTACATGGGTCTCGTCCTATAAACCAATTCGATAAGAAAACGAGACTACGGAACTCGGACAAGGCCTGCACTTACTCGTAGTCGACACCGGCCTGAAATATGACCTTGCCCATGATCTCTTGAGCTCTATCACGCGCATCTGGTTCGGTCGCCGTCGGATCCTGGAATGCTCGCTTCCAAGGATGTTGAAAGGATTTCCTCAGATTTGCAGCGCTTAGGGGTGAAGTAGGAGATGAAGGAGCCAGGGAGAGGGCTGCCAGTCTTTGCTTGAGGTTCGGGGCCATGTAAGGGGGTGAATAGAGAAGGTCGGGTATCGTTGGTGTGGCTGCGAGTTATGTGAATGGGGTTGTTGGGGTCAGTGTCGGCGACGCTGAGCACTTGAACGTGTGCTAGGAACTGGCAAGTGAAACCCTAGTCTGCGAAGAAAAGTTGTGTGCGGTTGGAACGTGTCTGAGTCGGTGCCTGAGATCAACCTCGTGTTGGGGCCAAAGACAATAAACTAGTCCTTAGTAACTACGCATCAACTATCGTACACAACCGTACAAGACTGACCATGGCAAGAATCCCCAGCTGAGTCGTTGCCATGGAATCGTCAAACGCCACTCTTGTTGGCCAACTTGAGCTCGGTGAAAACAGGCACTTGGCGTCACGGTTGGGCCATTTCAAATTTCGGATGCCAAACTCAGAAGGAATGGTTTGGTTGAGCGACTCATATGTCGATGCGTAGTACACACATTCGAAGAACAGAGGCTCCGGTGCGGACGAATTGGTACTGTGATTCCAGACAGAGGGTTGAAACGGTGCCACGATATGTCAGTGGGTGGATAGTGATTCGAAAATTCATTAATTCCGGTGGTGGGCCACTTCCGAGGGCGCGAGTATCCAAAAATGGCAAATGCCATTAGCAAGTTCGCATGATGGTGATGCATATGATCCTAGTACGCGTTCTGCGAATCGTTTGGATCCGAGGACGGGGTCAGACTCCTACCGGGCCCAGACTGGATGTTTGCGCAACTAAATCACATGTCCGGAAATCGACAGAAATTGACCCGGAAGTAATAGCCTATATCTATCTGCCCTAGGGACGTATGGGGATGCGGCTGAGTGCAGTTCGGTGAGATTATAACTTGTTTCGCCCCTGATGGCCCTGATAGTATGTAACGGGAGGTTTGAATAGTTAGTTGGTGTCGTACATGGGGTAGGTCCAATCCAAATTTGGTGGCAGGCCGCGACGAGCTTGTCGGCACCGGTCCGGGACGATGCGTTCACGTGTCAATGTTCGTCGTCATCTCCAGTCTGAGGAGCGCACGAGAAAAAAGAAAGATGTCGCCCTCGGAAATCTGGAATACCCGGTCATCGAAGTTCAGCCAAATGTTTCGCAGAACTGTGAGAGCCAGCTGATACTACATCGTAGTTTGGTGGCGCACCCGGCTTACTCGGCGCCAGCGATCCCTCCGTAAGCCGGGCTGCAATAACAAGCGCTGTGCTTCGATAAAAAGCAACACGAGAATAGCCAGACATGACAGATCCCCAAAAACTCTCCCTCTCCACGGTCCCTCATGTACCACAAGTCTCTCTACCCCCCTTTACCCCCTTTACCCCCTCAAAACGTACACAACATCCTCCTCAATCGTCCCGAGCAAGCCAGCTGGCCAGACTATCCTTTACAAGTGAATGCCCTCACGGCTGCCACTCGCTCGTTCCGACAGTTTGTAGAAATCGTCCGGGATGGCGCTACTGCTATGGCCAGCGGCATCGAGCTTGGCGGGCTCGGAATAAGTGCAGCAAACGATGAACTCGTCGGTGTACTCTGCGAGAACTGCTTGGTATTCCTCTCATTCGTGCACCCTTGACTTCGTTGATGGCTTTCCCAGGACTGCATAGCACTCCTCCACTCGCTGCTCGTGATGACGGTCCCCTTTGCCATGTTCTCGTCTTATTCGACCCCTTTCGAATTCCAGCACACTTTCAAGCTCGCAGCTCCCACCCGGTTATTTGTCACTCCGACATTGCTACCTTTGGCGCTCTCTTCGGGCCTGCCAGACGACCGGATATATATCCTAGAGGGAAATGTTCAGGGCCATACGGGCTATGGTGATCTGGTCGCAAGGGCACGGAGAAACAAGATGCCACGATTACCGGTGCAACCCGCTCACAATGATACACTTGCGCATCTAGTATTTTCCAGCGGGACGACTGGTCTACCGAAGGGTATGTCACTGCCCTCAGATCTCGAGATATAGCTCCCGGTCTCGGAGCAGTCCATATACTGACACACATGGTTGACTTGTCAGCCATCATGATTTCGCATGGAAATCTCATCAATTCTATCTGTCAGATCTTCGTTGTGATCGACGAGTCACTTAAAGTCCAAGGGGTACGTATTTCTTTCTCGTCGAGCACTTT
>JBBPLO010000237.1:0-25900 GCA_038089835.1 Retiboletus flavoniger
GTCTTACCCACAGAGATCATGTTCCTCTGTGCAAGAAGAAGAGAAAGAAATAGACAAAGAGAAAGATATGATAAAAGAGAAAGAAAATTGTAACAGTTTTTGGATTTTTGATATAAGATATAGGATCTCAACATTGTAAGAGGTTATTTGCTGTTGGTTGGTGCTACAAACAAAGATATACATGTAAACATGTCATATGAGTTTTAAAACATTCACACACCTCTTGACTCTTTACCACTATCATCATATGATCTTTTTCTAATACTCAAAAGAATACCATTCTCTCTCAGCTTGATTCTGGTCATTCAATTCACTCCATTGCCTCTAGCACTGGTGTGGGCCTTGCTACCATCTCAAGACTTCATTCCAAGAAGTGTTTTGACCTCCAAAAGTCTGTTGGAGGTCATCCACCCAAGCTTTCCCCTACCAATATTTGCCATACTATCCATCTTATCTCTACTCACAAGGCAGAGAATGCTGTCCAGGTGACCAAAGCACTCTACAATGTCATTAACCAACCTCTCCATCCTAACATCATTTGTCACCACTTGAAGAAATCTGAGATGAAGACTGTAGTCAAGTCCAAACATCCCCTACTCTCTGCTAAGTATCACAAGGCTTGCTTGGACTTTGCTACTGCTCACAAGAATTGGACTATAGATGACTGGAAGAAGGTTATATGGTCTGATGAGACCAAAATCAATCACCTAGGATCAGATGGGCACAAATGGGTATGGAAAAAGCCAGGTGAGGGCCTCAGTGACATGCTAGTACAAGGAACTGTGAAATTTGGAGGAGTATCTGTAATGGTATGGGAGTGTATGACTTGGCAGGGAGTTGGCTATGCTGTTAAGATTGATGGTAGGATGGATGGGGACCTCTACCTTCAGATTTTGAAGGATGATCTGCTGAATACTCTGCAGTATTATGGTCTTGATCCACCTGACTTTATCTTTCAGCAAGACAATGACTCCAAGCATGCTTGTGGAAAGGTGAAAGAGTGGCTAGAAGAGTAGGATTTTGAGACCATGGTGTGGCCTGCACAGTCTCCTGACCTCAACCCCATTGAACATCTCTGGGGTTACCTCAAGAGAAGGCTGGCAAAGTATGAACATTCCCCTAATGGAATTTTGGAGTTATGGGAGAGAATTCAGGAGGCATGGGAGGAAATGCAAGTTGAGAAGTGTCAAAAGTTGATTGAAAGCATGTCAAGGAGGGTACAGGCTGTGGTTAAGGCCAAAGAAGGATATACCAAGTACTGATATAGATATACCAAATATCCTCTTAGTATGAAAAGTCCAAAAACTGTTCCAATGGTATTCCTGATTTACAATAGGCATATCTCCACAGCCCCTGGGCTGAATGACATGATCCAGGGACCGATTTGTAGCCAAAGGTTTGTACCTTGTTTGGTCTTACCAAAGTGAGGTGTGATTTCCATGGGTGATTGCAAGATGCTTCACACCCCAGTTTGGGGTTAGTTATTGAAAGGGCTTTTGGAGTCACTGTAGCCATAGCTTCTGAACTATTTGATTCTGACACTGATCCCATATTCTAAGCAATGCAGATTGACCCAACCTGGCAAATGGATTCCCTTGAACTCAACAACATGGTGGCTCTCAATCTCTGTGATGACAACACCACTAATCCCATTCTGGATTCTGCTGACTGTTTGTCTCCTTTGCCTTCCCTGCCAGCTTCTTCCATGGCTGGTGTTACCAGTTTGTCTATCATTAAACTGAGTCTGACATCTCAGAAACCAGCCATGCTGTCTTCACCTTGTGATTATTTTTCCAATGTTCTCACAACAAGTTATATTCCCAGTATCTCATTTGCCTATTGTGCTGCTCCATACAAACCTTCCAAAACCAGTTCCATGCTGAACACTCCATCTTCCACTCACACCAGTCTATCCAAGGTTTTCATAACTGCATCCACTTTGAACATTGCATCTAGTGCTGGTCCATCCAATACTTTGATGATCAACACTGATGTTATTGGTGGTATTCTTTCTGCTCATCCCCAGTGGATAGGATTACTTCAAAGCTGCAAAACATGGCCATGGAAAACCTAAATATGTGCTTAAGAAGTGTTGAGCTTCATTGGTTGATTTTATTGGGTCTCATTCATGGTGACTATATTGACTATCATTTTACTTTTCCTCTGTTTTTCCTCTTGTTTTTGTTAGGTTCTTTGTTGTATTCTTTACCTAGATTATCATTAAATATGCCTTCTTTTTCTCATATGCTCATTCTATGCACTGTATGCCTTGTATGTCATTTTTGTTGTTGGTTCATATGCTAAGAATATATTCTGTTTGATTTGGAGCACTTTGTTTGTGTGATTAGATACTTGTCCAGTATCAGTGTTGCTGGCAACTACAACACAATTCAGACATCATGGATGTTCACCTTGTAGAGACTACAACATCCTTTTGTTATGAATGCAATCTTCCAAGTCCCAATTATCTATTACATGATATTGTATGATTTTTCACAGGTTATCTACAGCAAATATGCACAAATGTTGCAGAAGACTGTCTCACTTTGACAATATCTAATGCTAAGTCATACACTTCTGGCAATTCTAAGTTATGCTATTTCAGAACCACTTCCGGACTTGAAAATGGCAGATTCTGGGAGTGTCTTCTCAGAACTGGTTCCAAGATATTCTCCCATGCCCTTATAGGCATGGAAGCACCAGTTTCTGGGAAGACCTTTCTGGAACTAGTTCTGAGATATTTTTACACACCCTCTTGAACTCAGAAGGATAAAAATCTCAGAACCACTACAACCCTTTAACTTATGGTTTTGTTACCATATATTGTAACCTGTTTTCTGTAAACAGATTAGAATTAAAGGGGGTTCAGGACATACCAAGATATGCTATTTGTGCAATTTTGAAAGGTGTGAAAATGTATAAATTATAATGTGTGTGAAGTGCACAATTTATAAGGAATGAGAATTGCATAATTCATAATAAGACAAAAATGTGCAATTCTAACTATAACAAAAATGTATAATACTTAGAAATGTAAAATTATGCAATACTCAAAGAGGTAAAAATGTACAATTCTTACTATGACAAAATTATGCAATATTCAAAGATGCAAAAATGTACAATTTTTACTATGATAATGTTGTGCAATATTCAGAGATCCAAAATTGCACAATTTTTACTATGACGAAATGGTGCAATATTCAAAGATGCAAAATTGTGAAATACTCAAAGAGATAAAAATGTACAATTCTTACTATGACAAAATTGTGCAATACTCATAGATTCAAAATCATGCAATACTCAGAGATACAAAACTGTGCAATATTCAAAGATGTAAAAATGTACAATTTTTACTATAACAAAATTGTGTGATACTCATAGATTCAAAATTATGCAATACTCAGAGATACAAAACTGTACAATATTCAAAGATGTAAAAATGTACAATTCTTACTATGACAAAATTGTGCAATACTCATAAATTCAAAATTATGCAATACTCAGAGATACAAAACTGTGCAATATTTAAAGATGTAAAAATATGCAATTTTTACAATGACAAAATTTTAACCAGTTTTCTGTAAACAAGTTAGGGTCAATGGTAGTTTAGGACATACCAAGACATGCTATTTGTGCAATTGAAAAAGATATGAAAATGTGCAAATCATGATGTGTGGCAATTTCACAATATATAAGGAATAAGAATCGAACAAATCATAATGAGACAAAAGTGTGTAAATCTCACTATGACAAAATTGTGCAATAATAACTGATTAAAAATTGTACAATATTCACAGATTCAAAAATGTGCAATACTCAGATTCAAAATTGCATTGTTCAATTCTCATTCCTTATAAACTGTACACTTGTCACATATTATAATTTGCATTTTTTCATATCTTTTTCAATTGTGCAAATAGCATATCTTGGTATGTCCTAAACTCCCATTGCCCCTAACCTGTTTACAGAAAACTGGTTAAAATTTTGTTATAGTAAGAATTGTGTATTTTTACATCTTTGAATATTACACAATGTTGTCATAGTAAGAATTGCACATTTTTGCCTTTTTAAGTATCATGCAATTTTACATCTCTAAGTATTGCATATGTTTGTCTTATTATGAATTGTGCAATTCTCATTCCTTATAAATTGTATACTTCACACACATTATAATTTGTGCATTTTCATACCTTTCAAAATTGTGCAAATAGCATATCTTGATATGTCCTGAATCCTCTCTGATTCTAACCTGTTTACAGAAAACTGATTAAAATATGCCAACAAGTTGATGCCACCATGAACAGAGTGGCTCCTCTGCACTCCTTGGGCTGGCCAACCATCTTTCACCTTCTTTGAACCATGAGTCAATTGCAGCATTTGAATCTGTGAACTCCTCAAAGAAAGAAAGGACCTTGTTCTGGAATCCCAAGGTAGTCCAGAGCTTCTCCTTGATCAAGTGTGCAAGATCTTCAATATTTTTTCTCCAACCCATCTCAAGGGCAGGTTCTTTGGGAAGTTTCACAGTGCCTGAGTTTTTATTAGTGTTGATATGTTCAAGGGCCACTTTGACAAGATGTTCAATCTCACAAACATTTTGCACAGATGCAAGCTTTTTGAGAGTCTCACACAAGGTCTTAGATAGGGCTAAATGTATGCATTAAGTAGAGTTATAACTAAGCAGATAGAACTAATTATTTTGAAGCTCCATATTTGAGTTGTTATTCTGTGTCTCTCCAAGTAGAGCTTTCAATCTTTGCTACATATCCTTAATCTCCTTGGTAGTATTCTTATCTGTATAGTGCTATAGGATTGTAAGTTGCTTGTGTATCTGCTCAAGATAGCATTTTAAGATCTTGATTGGTAATTTGAAATCTTTCTCATTGATTTCTATAAGACATTAGCTACAATAGAATTGACTATGGAACATGAACTGATCTGTCCAAGCTGCATCCAAGTCATTACAATTCTTGCTGATTGTATGTTCTTTGTACACAAGATCTTTTCAATAATGATTCCACATATGCACAATTAGCACATCACAAAAGTCCTTGATTGCTCCAACAGGGAATAACCCATCTTTAACAAAAACATCATCAAATAGTGTTGAAGCAAGGGGTGTCCCAACCATGCTCAAAAACTGAGCTGTTTCTAGAGTAGGAAGCTAGCAAGTGTTAAATTCATAGCACTGTATCACTTGAAATAAACTGACCATTTGGGGCTTTCTCCTAGTTATGGCTTCATATGCTGAGACCTTGCATTCCTTGAAGACATCACCCACCATCTGATTGAGTTTCCAAGACCAAATACCACTTTGTATGAAATTGTTCCATGTCTCCTGACCTGCCAAGTCATTATCTGTGTAGGTGTATGTAGAATATTGAATTTGTCCAAATGGGGACTTTGACCAGAGACTTTGTACATATGCTTTCATAGATCATATATCTGCAACAGTCCATGATTTATGATTGGATGCATATGAATTCAACTCAGAATTATCTATGGTCAGCCAATTTGTCAAGATCTACTAGGTGGTACAGTTTCATGGTAGGCCTTTGGTGTTGCCCAACACAAGCAGGGCAGCACTGAGGGAGAGTGCTAACATGAGATATGTTTGGTTTGTATCAGTAGATGGAATGGCAGAAGAACAAAAAAAATAAGGGACTTGTCACTCACTATTTCATTGTTGTGGAGTTCCTATATTGCTTTGGATGCACACAATTAGTCATCAGTGAAGCAAACTCTGTACAACACATTTAATCACTAGGTAATTAGTTATATACCAAGGTGTGGTTGGAGTGGCTTGAAGATGAAAATGCATTGTTTGGATAGATGGTCCACAACTACATGTATGGCTGTAAATCCAGAGGAGAAAGAGAGTTGTTCAATGAAGTTTATGGAGATGGAGTTCCATGACTTCTTGGAAATGGGAACTTGTTTAAGTAATTCATAGGGCCAGTGTCTAGGAACCTTTGTGCAGGCACAGGAGATACAGAAGGAGATGTATTTCTTAACAAATATTCTGATTCCTGGTCAGGTATGTTCACAGTAAATGAGTTCTAGGGTGGGGTTTTGATCAAAATATCTGGAGAGCAGATAATCATGTTTGTATTGGAGGACTTGAAGTTGGAGATTATTAGCATCAGAGGCATACATGTATTCAGCTATCCAAACAGAGAAAACCATTAAAGTCAACTAATCAATGGAAGTCAGGGGATTTAGAGATGGTCATGTGGATTTCAGCTAGAGAGTTGGAGAAGAGAGCAGCAAGGATATCATTATAGAGTTGTTTGACATTGAATAGAGTGCTTGCTTGGAGGACTGGAACAGCAAAATACAGTGACCTCAAAAACTCTTTTCATACTAATCTAGTGTTATGCTCAATGTACAAAACAGGGGCAATGGTTTTAGAGGCAATACTCATGTAGAGACCATCATCTAGCTGAAAGAAAGGAGGACCTTGGAGCTTGCTCAGAGCTTCTAAGAGTTACTTAGGAAGGGATTTAGCAGTAGTCACAAGGTGCATTGCAGTGAGATGGGGATTACATGGTAGATTGCATTATAGAGCACAGACCAAGATTGGTCTGACTAGGAACAAGACTAGGATATATATGTATGTGGAGGATAACTATGTATGGACCATGGAAGGTCATGGAACAAAGAAGAATCTAGAGTATGGCTATGGTATACATATGAGGGATAGATAGACAGTGGTGCATGTGACGATGAAGCAGGAGTGGTGGGATAATGAAGAGAGCATATGGAGCAAAGGAGATAAGCTATGGGTCCATGTGGTACAAAGAGATAAGTGAGAGACAAAGTCTAGAGCTTATGGATAACATCATAGGCAGGAGTCAAGGCAGGAGATGCTGCAGATGACAAGGACCAAGGGGTCCAAGGTGTGAAGGTTAAAGGTACAATGGAATGAGGACAAGAGATGATACATACTGTATATCTCTCATCCTCATCTCTCCTTAGTATACAGTGACCTCAAAAACCCTTTCCATACTAACCTAGACTGTGGTGCGCGAAGCGCACCACCAGTCACTGTGGGAATTTCGCTTAGCTTTGGTGGAGTTATAAATGGTACTCACTCTTGGCTACGAATATGCTCCCTGGGTCATGCAATTTTGTTCACATGCCATTGAGATACAACTGTTTTAAAACAGTCATGTCATGGAAAGGGCTTTTGAGCTTTTGAAATAATAACTAGGATCTCAGTCAAATCATTCATTATTTGTTATTGTTTGTTAATAAAAACAAGGATATACATGTGAATAGTATATCTGAGTTCAAAAAAGTTCACACACTTCTTGATTCTCAACATCTATCATGATTAAGTCTCTCTCCCTCACTCAGCAAAACACCATTCTTTCTTCACTTGATGCTGGCCACTCTGGTGAAGCCATTGCCAAGAAAACTGGTGTCAGCCCTTCTGCTATATCCAAAATTCACTCCAAGAAGCATTCTGCCCTTCCCAAAGCTATTGGAGGTCATCCTTCCAAGCTTTCCCCTATCAATATTTGTTATGCCCAGCACCTTATCACCTCTGGCAGAGCTGAAAATGCTGTCCAAGTGACCAAAGCTCTATCCAACATCATCAATGAGCCTCTATCTGCCAGTACAGTTCATCCTCACTTGAAGAAATCTGGTATGAAGGCTGTGATCAAGTCCAAACATCCTATTCTCTCTGCTAGGCATTACAAGGCTCATTTGGATTTTGCTTATGCCCACAAGGATTGGACTGTAGAGGATTGGAAGAAGGTAATATGGTCTGATGAGACTGAAATCAATTGCCTAGGGTCAGATGGACATAAATGGGCTTGGAAAAGATCAGATGAGGGGCTTAGTGATAGGCTGGTGGATGGAACCCTTAAATTTGAAGGAGGATCTCTGATGATGTGGGGCTGTATGACTTGGGAGGGAGTTGGATTTGCTTCCAAGATTGATGGTAGGATGGATGGGGACCTTTACCTTCAGATTTTGAAGGATGAGCTCAAGCAAACACTGGAGTATTATGGTTTCAATTCCCCTGACTGTTATGCTCTTGTGCCATTAACCTGCATAATATTCTGGCTAGGATTGACATCCAGACTATATCGTGGTCTTCTAAGAATCACTTAGGAAGGGCACAATGGTAGGCATTGGATACTTGACAAAGGACACTGGTATGGGCACACTATTCACCAGCTACATGGTGGTAGGAGTTGGTGGTAAGAGTGAGACCAAGAATGGTCTACATGATGTCTAGGCTAAGGTATATATACTAAGGAAAGAAGAGCATGGACCATGGAAGGTCATGGAACAGAGAGGAAGTTAGGGATTGACTAAGGTCTACACATTAGCAATAGATAAGCAATGATATATGTGACGGTGGAGCTGGGATGGTGAGGAGCATATGGAAAGATAAGAGATAAGCTAAGAATAGAGCTAGGTCTAGATACAGGGGAGGCTGTGGGTATCAAAGGTGAGAGGGAGGTGACAAAGGGTATACAAGAGGAGATGAGAGTGAGAGATAGAGTGGGCACAGGGTAGACCAGGCTGTGAACTAGAAACGATGAGGGAGAGATGGAGCAGGTGCAGGGTAGACCAGGCTGTCAACTAGAGATGATAAAGGGGAGACTGAGCAGGTGCAGGGTAGACCAGGCTGTGAACTAGAGATGATAAGGGGGAGATTGAGTGGGCATGAGATAGACCAGATGTTACGTGAAGTGTACCAAGAGAGGTCTCGAAGAAATCATTCAGTTTGAGGTGATACTCATGAAGAGACCGACTTCTCAAATGGAAGATTAAGGACTTGGGATAAAGAGACTAAGGGCGACTTAGGATGATGCAGGATATACACTTGTATTGCACAGATCAAGTATGAAGTACAAAGAAAGAGACTACTAGACTTATATGAGCTGGACCAACACATGGACCATGGAAAGGGAAAGAACAATAGTGAAGGTAGATGAGTAAGCAATGTGGAAGCCAATGGAAGGTCAAGGAACACTAGCTGATATAAGAGAATCAGCGAGGAGATACTAGTCCAACGAGATAGTCATAGTGTAGCCATGATTGGCTATAGAAAGGCGAGAGATAGCAATGGCAGAAGAGCCAACTATGACGAGATATGCGTTAGACAGATGTCTGGATGGTTGACATCTCCAGTTAGCCCAAGGAGAGAAGGAGGTTACTAGGAGGATATAATGATAAAGGAGAAAAACGGTAACATTACCCCTCTCATACAATCAAGCTCCAGGCTTGATCACTAATTCCTGTTGACCCCAAGGGTTAGGTAGAGGATGAAGAGGAGGGACCGTAGATCGCCATCTGCTGAGAAGGGGAAGCATGCTCAAACGTACAGTCACTGATAATGTGCCCAGGTTGAGGGCAAGTTCCACATACCTGAGCGGGGCAGAATTGATCGCTATGTCCCCAGTGATTGCAGTAGTTGCAGAAAGTAGTAAGACATTCACAGGCAAGGTGGCCCAGTTGGATAGTGCAACAGTTGGGGCAGTGGTAGGTGGAACAGTCCTGTTGGTAGTGACCCAGGCCAGAACAGTGAAAGCATTGAGTGGTATTCAATGCTAAGGGTAAATGGAGTAGGTTGTGGCAAGGAAAAACATGGGTGGGGGAGGATAGGATGTTACCCAAGGGGGTGGAGAGGATAGCAGGAGTGAGGGGAGCATTGGCTATAAGTTTGTCTGAAGTGGACTCAGAGTCGGAGTCATCAGAGGCGACAGCAGTGGGGGTATCGGCGGGGGCAGAGGAGGAGAGACAAGATGAGAGCAAAGTATGATGAGGGGGAGGTACCAGGTGAACGATAGAATGGGGACGATTAAGTAAAAAGTTTTCTACAGACTGAGCATAGTGGTCACATTGGTCCTGTGGAAGAGACATGTAGATTCTGTGAAAAACTGGATAGATGGTAAGCGGGGGAATAGATTTGATGTAGGTGTGGAAACCGTGGTGGAATAATGCCAGAAGAATATGGCAGGAGATGTTGGTGAGGGTGAAGTACACTGCCTGGTCAGGTGAGGGGCTAGCCCAGATCATTTGGGCGAGGTGAGATGTTCCATGCAAGACCTTGATGAGGTCCTGTGTGGAGTAATCATCATTGAACATGGGGTCTTGTTTGATGATGAGGACTAGAGCTGGGGTATCAAGGACATCGGCATAGAGTTCGAGGATGGCGTGTTCAGGGAGGTAGGCAGGGTAAATGTTATGAGTGTGAAGGGGGGAAATGCAACCAGCGAGGGGGGAAGATGCGATAGCAGAGGTCAAGAAAGACATAATGGATAGGAGAAGATGAAGAGGTTTGTGCAGGTAAGAGATACTCATGAAGAGACCATCGATTACCAGCACAGACCTAGAGGTTATGGAGTTGCTTATAAGCAGAGAGATGATGGGACAAATGTCTGAGATTGGTTTCTGATTCCCAGGTATTTTCAGAGGATGGGTATCCTTTCCATGCCATGAGGTATTTATGCCTATTGGTGGGGCCTTTATGCACTAAGATCATGGTAATTTTGTATTCTTCTTCTCCATTCATAAGGTCAGGTGGTGGGGAAGTGAAGCTGGGGCTGAAGGTGGCTGTTGTATGATAGGGTGATAAGAGGGAAGTGTGGAAGACATCGTGGATTCTCCAGGAACAAGGGAGGTGGAGTTGATATGATAAGGGAGATAAGACTCGAATGATTTCAAATGAGCCAAGTCATTTAGGGGAGAGCTTTTTGGAAGGATATTGTAACCAGAGATTTGTGGTTTCGAGCCAGACCTTATCTCTGACTTTCCAGGGGTTGAACTTTCTCCAGGAATAGGATATCATGAGTTTTCTAGCAATTTCATGTGCAGCTAGGGCTTCCTTTTGGGAGGATTCCAATGTGAAGAGTTGTTCTTTGAGAGCAGGAATGAAGGTCTTTCCAAATGGGGGGAATGATCAGGGTTCATATCCGTAGAGTAGGGAGAATGGAGATTTCTTAGTGGAGGAGTAAGGGGTGGAGTTGTGGTGGAACTCGGCTGCTGGGAGTAGGAAGGACCAGGAGTTGAAGTTGTTGGCACAAAAGATTCTCAGGAATATCTCTAGCTCTTGGTTGGTTGGTTCCATTTGGCCGTCCATTTGGGGGTGATAGGCTGAAGATAGGTGGATGTCATATTTGAGTAGATGGGTAAGTTCAAGAGCAAAAGCAGAGGCAAATTGGGGACCTCTGTTAGAGATAACAGAGTTGTAGAGGCCGAATCTTTTGATGACGTTTTTGTAGAATAGTAGGGCAACTCCAGCGGCATTGATGGTTTTTGAGCAAGGGATGAAAATTACCCCCTTACTAAGGCCATGGTTGACCATGACCATGATAGAGTCATGACCATTGGAGAGGGGGAGATCAGTGATGAGGTCCATGGAAAGTTGGCAGAAGGGAAGAGGAATGAGAAGGAGATTGGGGAGAGAGGTGGGCAGATGGGGTGGGTATTGGGCTTGGTTTGTTGGCATGTAGGGCATCCGTGGATAAAATGGTGTATGAAGGTGGAAAGTCCTGGCCACCAGAAGTCATGTTCAAGGAGAGCCTGGGTGTGGAAGGCACCCATATGTCCGGAGAGGGGTGACGAGTGGAGGGAGTGCAGGAGCGAGGATCATGCGGCAGATGGTACATACATGCGATTTTGATAGAACAGGTGGCCATTGTCAAATGACCAGTCAGAAAGGAAAGAACAAGGGAATAGAGGTGAGCCCGAGGAAAGTGCTGTAAAAGCGTCAAGGATGAGGGGATCGTTGGTGGAGGACAACTTGATGTGAGCAGCTAGGGAGAGATCTAAGGCATTGATGATGACAGGGTGAGGAAGGATGGAGGAGTCCTGATTGTCAGAAAAAACGTTGACGGGGTTACAATGAGAAAGCATGTCAGTGGGGCCCATTTTGGATCCAGGGGCGACCTTCCATAGGATATCAAAATCTTGGAGGAAGAGTGCCCATTGCACCTGTCAATGAGATAGTTTACAGGGGTCATGGATATAGAAGAGGTTCTTGTGATTGGTAATAATGGTGATGGGGAGGGAGGAGCCCTGAAGATAACAACGCCATTCAGTTAAGGCAAGAATGAACGCGAGGAGTTCGCGATCATAGATATTGTAGTTTTGTTCTGCAAGGGCAAAGGTCTTAGAGAAGTAGGCAATGGGTTGGAGGTCACCATTGACGTCATTTTGCATAAGAATAGCGCTGGTGGCTAAGAGGGAGGCATCGGTTATGATGGAGAAGGGTTTAGATAGATCAGAAAGAGAGAGAACTGGGGTGGAACAAAAGGAGGAGATAAGAGTGGAGAAAGCTTGTTGTTGGAGGGGAGACCAAATCCAGGGTTGGTCCTTGCAGGTCAGGAGGGTGACGATGTTGGAGAAATTTGGAATGAACTTTCAATAGAAGTTGGCAAAGCTGATGAAGGAGCGGATGCCTTTGATGGAGGTGGGGGGTTTCCAATCATGGATAGCGACGAGTTTGAGGGGGTCCATGTGGAGTTTTCCACAACCAATGATGAGGCTGAGGTATTCCATGGTTGGCATGTTGAAGGAGCATTTAGTGATTTTCAGAGACAGGTTATTTTCTCGTAGTTGTTGGAGGACTCGCTGGGTTTGTTCATGATGAAGGGCAAGGGTTCCCTTGGTGTGAAGCCCTAGGTCGTCCATGTAGATTTTGAACCATTGTTCGGCGATCATGTCTGCAAAGATGTGATTCATGAATGCTTGGAAGATGGAAGGCATGTTGGAGAAGCCAAAGAACATGCAAGTTGGTTCAAATAGTCCTAAGGGGGTGATGAAAGCAGCTTTCCATTGATCAGTTTTCTGGAGACGGATGTTGTTATGCCCCAGTGAATGTCCATTTTGGTGAAGTAATCTGCATCTTTCATTTCGTCGATGAGATCGAATATGAGGGGTAGTGGGTAGGCATTGCAGATGGTGTGGCTATTGAGGTAACGGTAGTCCTGGCATGGGTGGAGGGATCCATCTTTCTTAGGCACAAAGAAGGGAGAGGCTTGAGGGGATTTTGACAGAACGATTCGGCCAGTTTTGAAATGTTCATCGATAAAGGTTTGAAGGGTGATTTTTTTGGCCAGGTTCAGAGAGTAGATTTTGGCGATCTTAGGGGTGAAGATGTCTTTGAGGTCAATGGTATGGTCAAATGGGTGATGAGGGGGGAGTTGATTGTGAGTGGATTCTGCAAAGACATCTGTGAATTCAGCGCAGAAGGTTGGAATAGGCACCTTTTCTTTCTTGGCGGCAATTGCAAGTTCAGTGGAGATAGTGGTTTTGTTCACCAACTCTTCAAGGAAGCCATTCAGGGGAGGATCCTCATGAAGAGATCTCTCGACCCTCTCAGGCTGTCCAGAAGGGAAGGTAAGAGTTCAAGTTTGCCAGTTGATGACGGGATTCCACGTAGTTAACCAGGGGGTGCCGAGGATGATTTGAGGTTGTTTTTGTTGAAGGACGAAGAGTTTGGTAGGGAAGGAGAGTGAACTACAAGTGATGAGTGTTTTCATGACCCAGTTAATTCATCCAGAGTGGTTTTCTGAACCGTCCACATTAAACGCGAGGATGGGAGAGTGAAGTCACTGGAGTAAGAATCGTCCTTTGGGAAGGAGTTGAGGGTCAATGAAGTTTCTGGTTGCTCCAGAATCGATCAGGGTGGTGGTGTCGACAGTTTGTTGTATAGTGGCTTTGAGACGTAGCGTTCTATTGTTTGGCAAAGCTACTAGTACATTGGGAGAAGAAGCAGATGTCAAAGCTACTTCTCTTTTCAAAAATCCTTTGCTTCCTGGATTTTTGCGACCATTACTCTGTTGACTGCCTCTCCAGGGCCTTCCTTGGGATCCTCTTTGTAACACATTTTGAGGACTGAAAGAATTTCTTTTTCATCCTTCCCTCCAGTATGAAGGGAGTTAATGTAGAGCTCCAAAGGGGAGTTCAGTTTTGGAGGGGGAGCGGGAGGGCGAGGAGTGACGATGGAGGGGGCAGTGGTGGTGGTGCAAACTTGGAAGATGTGAGGGGTAGCAGCAGTGGGATTGTTGGTTTTCCTGCAGTTCCTGGCATCATGACCTATGATTCAGCAGTGGAAGCATCTTCCTTCTTTGATGCACTTAGCTTGCTCGGTAGGTGTGAGCTTAGCTAGAGTAGTGGTTGCATCGACATCCATGGTGTTAGGGTCTCATGGGGTATGCTGGTTGAAGGAAAAGGGAGTGGGGTTGGTACTGGTTTGAAGTGCTTGGATCCTCATCTTTTGGGCATGGAAGGCCTTTGCCTTGGTTATCCAGTCTATGATGGTGGTAGGGACTGTCCCCATGGATAGAATCATGGTGGTGATTTGGTGGTCAAGCCCAAGGGTGAAGTGATCGATAAGGGTAGTTTCGTCTGTGATCCCTGATTTCCCTGCGAGATTTTGAAAATCGGTGATGAACTGTTGAAACCCATCACCAGAACAGGAGGTCTTTTGATGGAGTTTGGCAAGTTCGATGTGGGCAAAGGCTTGTATGTCAAAGGGGAAGAACGTGGTTTTGAAGTCTTTGATAAAATCGGCAAAGGTTTTGCCAGTGGTGATGGTCAGGTCAGCCATTTTGTCATACCAGGCTTCCGCAAAGGAAGCTCCTCAGCCAGTGGGCATTTTGTTTAGGGCAGTCATGATCTGTTCAGGATCTTCAGGATACAGAGCTTGGTTGATCTGAAAATAGGCCTTCATGGCCTTCATCCAGCGGAAGGCATTGGAGGGAAGGCCAGTAAAATCTGCTGGGAGGGCAGCTTTGAGTTCAGAGGGCATGGTGGGTGAGGATGATCGGGACCAGTTAATTGGACTAGGGGTTCAGGATGGGGGTGGGCTGGGTTGATGAGGGGGTGGACTGAGCTGACAAGGGGGTGGGCTGGGCTGATGAGGAGGTGAGCTAGGTTGGCGAGGGGGTTGATTGGGTGGTGTGGGCAAGAGGCAAAGAGGGGTTTTTCCTATGAGGGATGGGTCTAGTGGTGTTCTACTAGAGCCAGCAAGTCATCGAGGGATTCAATACTGGGTGAGATTAGGAAGATCAGAGTCTTCTTCCTCAGGTACTCAGTAAGATGTGGTGAAGGATGGTGGGTCCTACACCTAGACAGGTGGGACCAAGGAGATACTTGATCTTTTGTTATGCAAAGTGTACCAAGAGAGGTCTTGAAGAAATCATTTAGTTTGAGGCGATACTCACAAAAAGACCGACTTTTCAAATGGAAGATTAAGGACTTGGGATGAAGAGACTAAGGGCGACTTAGGATGATGCAGGATATATGCTTGTATTGTGCAGATCAAGTATGAAGTACAAAGAAAGGGACTACTAGACTTATATGAGCTGGACCAACATACAGACCATGGAAAGGGAAAGAACAATAGTGAAGGTAGATGAGTAAGCAATGTGGAAGCCAATGGAAGGTCAAGGAACACTAGCTGATATAAGAGAATCAGCGAGGAGATACTAGTCCAACGAGATAGTCATAGTGTAGCCGTGATTGGCTACAGAAAGGCGAGAGATAGTGATGGCAGAAGAGCTAATTATGACGAGATACATGTTAGACAGATGTCTGGATGGTTGACATCTCCAGTTAGCCCAAGGAGAGAAGGAGGTTACTAGGAGGATACGATGATAAAGGAGAAAAACAGTAACACCAGGCCATGAACTAGAGACAATAAGGAGGAGACTGATGACTAAAGATGACTTAGATAATGTGATGATGACAATGGAGAAGCTAGGACTAGGGGTGGGAGGTAGTGGGATTAGGGAAAAAGATAGGAGAAGGCCTATCTCAGGGAAAAACTGTAACACTAACAGCATTTTTCAGCAAGACAATGATTCCAAGCACACCTGCAAGAAGGTTAAGGAGTGGCTAGAGAAGCAGGAATTTGATACTATGGGTTGGTCTGCACAGTCTCCTCACCTAAACCCTATAGAGCATCTCTGGGGATGGCATAAAAGGAGGCTTGCAGAGTGTGAAAACCCTTCTAATGGAATTCATAAGTTGTGGGAAAGGATTCAGATGGAGTGGCAGAGGATACCAGTTGAGGAGTGTCAGAAAGTGATTGAGAGTATGCCTAGGAGGGTTCAGGCAGTGCTTAAAGCAAAGGGAGGCTATATCAAGTACTAATAATATCCAAATATCCTTGTCAATTTGAAAGCTCAAAAACTCTTTCCATGACATGACTGTTTTAAAATGGTTGTATCTCAACAGTGTGTGAATCAAATCACATGACCTAGGGAGCGGAGGTGTAGCCAAGAGCGAGTACTATTTATAACTCCACCAAAGCTAAGCGAAATTCCCACAGTGACTGGCAGTGTGCTTTACACACCACAGTCTAGGTTAGTATGGAAAGGGTTTTTGAGGTCACTGTAGGTGCCAGAGGGCAAATGAGGGATGGTATAGGACAGGAGATGAGGTTGAAAGACAGAGTGGGCTGAAAGTAGAGTACTGGACCATGGGTGAGACTGAGGGCAAGAGACAAAGCAAGCTAAAGGTAAAATACTGGACCATGGGTGAGACTGAGGGTAAGAGACAGATGACTATAGATGACTAGAATGAAGGATGAGGTTATAGATACAGTAGGAGAATCTAGAGCATACAGGTAAGACCATAGACTAAGGTGTGGGTGAATTGTAACACCTAGACTATGGTGTGTGAAGTGTACTGCCAGTCACTGTGGGAATGTTTCTTAGCTGTGGTGGAGTTATCAATAATACTTACTCTTGGCTACAAATTGGCTCCCTTGGTCATGTGATTTGGTTTACATGCCATTGATATTCTTAAAACAGCAATATCATGAGAAGAGTTTTTGAGCTTTTGAAATAATGACTAGGATCTCAGTCAAATCATTGATTATTTGTTATTGTTTGTTAATACAAACAATGATATACATGTAAATAGTATATCTGAGTTCAAAAAAGTTCATACACTTTTTGATTCTCAACTTCTATCATGGTCAAGTCTCTTTTCCTCACTCAGCAAAATACCATCCTTTCTTTGCTTGATGCTGGCCACTCTGATGAAGCCATTTCCAAGAAAACTGGTGTCAGCTCTTCTGCTGTATCCCAACTTCACTTCAAGAAGTATTCTACCCTTCCCAAAGCTATTGGAGGCCATTCTTCCAAGCTTTCCCCCACTAATATTTATTATGCCCAGCATCTTATTGTTATGCTTGGCTGTGGAATAGCAGGTGGGCATGGACTTGACACCTAGGGCTAGGGGTGAGAATCAAGAGACATTATAGGGACAACATAAAAGAGTCTTGAGATAACCTGAACTGGCTCTAAGAGCATAGACCTGAAGATTGGAGCTAAGGTTCAAGATTGAAGACTTTGAGGGGGGAAAGGAGTGAGACTAGAGGGAACACTAGGTGTATTTTGAGTAACTCTAGATTAGAGGTTACAAGTACACAAAGTGAGTCATATATAATACAGGCAATGAGATAAGAGATGGTCTTGGAAGGAAGTGGTCTGAGTCAGAGGAAGTTAGAGTGAATCAGATCAGAAGACATTAGGTGAATATGAAAGGTTCCAATGTTCCAATACTCTATGGGGTGGGAGGTATTGGAGAAAAGGAAAAAATGTCCTATGAGAGTCAAACTCTTGACTATGGTAATACAATGACTAGAATAAGGCTTGAGTAAGGAAAGAAAAAGAATAGGGGCACTGCAAGTTGTAATATTACCCCCTTTGTATGCCAAGACTCCATATTAGCTAAAGATTGATGTATCCTCCATTCAGGGAGCATCTAGGGCAGCAGTGAGGCAGAAGTCTTTAAGGAAGCATTGAGCTGATACATTTTAGCAGGGATTAACATATCAAGCTGTAGGTGCAAGACAAACAAAGAAATATCTACAGAGGAAATGGAATGGGTAGGACAGGAAGACAGGAGGTCTGAGACCCAGGTGGAGGCATCCCAAACAGAGGTTGTGACTCTGGTGGATAAAGTTAGTGGAGACACCAGTGGAAGAGTGATGATGGTGGAGAATTCCAGGGATGGGGTGAATGTGATGACAGTGGGAGTGTTTGACATGTCAGTTATGTGGGGTTATTACAAGGTGGGTGTTGGTTCTGAGGAGGAAAGGCTTTGGAATGAAGTTTTTTATACTTCATTAGAGCAGAGGCAGTATGCTGTAACTTGCCTTCAGGTATCCATGTGTTGTCCTTAACAGAGTACCCTTTTCATCAGATCAGGAAGATACATGACTTAGGGGTTCCACAATGGCAAAGAATTTTTTCGATTTCAAATTTCTCTTCTTTGCAGATGAGATCTGGAGGTGGTCTGGGAAAGTTGGATCCATGAACCAAGTTCTCCCAGTAGGGGGTCAGAAGAAAGGTGTGAAAGACCAGGTGAATGTTCCAGGTCTTTGGTAGATGAAGTTTGTATGTCAGCAGTGATAGGACTTTCATGATGGCAAATGGTCCTTTTTGCTTAGGGGTGAACTTTGGGAGGTCATCTGGCATCCAAGATTTTTTGCTTTGAGCCAGACTTTGTCTTCAAACGAAAATGGGGTGAAGGATTTGCAGTTATAGGCTTTCATAATCTTCTGGGCTAGATCATGGGCTGTGGGGGCTTTCTTTTGGGCTTCTGTCAAATTCTTGATCTATTGTTTTACAATGGGAACTAGGAAAGTCTGGAGTATGGTGGGAAGGGGAATGGATTAAAAACCCATCATCAGAAAGAAGGTGGATTTGCTGGTGACTGAGTGGGGGCAGTGGTTCTGGGCAAATTCCACATGGGTTATATGTTAGCCCAGATGTGGGTTGGTGGCTGCAAAAGATTCAGAGGTATGTTTCAGTCTTTTGGTTAACTTGTTTTGTTTCTCCATTGGTTCAAGGGTGATAGGCTGTGGAGAGAGCAAGGTTGTATCCAAGAAGCTTTCCTAGTTTCTTGGCAAAGGAGGAGGCAAATTGAGGTCCTCTGTCAGAGATGACTTTTTTGTAGAGGCTGAAGTGGAGGTATACTTTGTGGAAGAAGAGGGTTACAACCCCTTTGGTGGTCATCATTTTCTTAGTGGGGCATAGAATTACTCCCTTTGTAAGGCTGTGGTCCATCACAACCAATAAAAAGTCAAATCCATCTGATTCTGGGAGATCTGTGATCAGGTCACAGGAGACCTGTTGAAAGGGGCAAGTTACTAAGGAGTGGATGAGAAGTAAAAGAGAGGAGGTGGGGTGGGTGTTGTCCTTGTTCTGTTGGCACATAGCACAGCCTTCCACATATTTTCTAATGTATTGGGCAAGGCTGGACTACCAAAATTCAGTGGCTATAAGTTGATGGATTTTTAGAAAGCTGGGGTGACCAGCAGAGAGATGGTCATGGTACTGTGCAAGAATGTCCTGTCAGACATCCCCCTTATCAGGAATATAGGTTCAATTTTGATATGATAGAATCTCATCCATGAATTGCCAGTCACTGATACAGGAGCAGAGCATGGTGGGGGTGTTCTCCTGGAGGGCTACTAGGATATTCTTGACTATGGGGTCATCCACCAACCTGTGGGTGACTTATTCTCAGAGTATGAAGTCAATGAGATTGACAAAGAGGGAGAGGGGCAGAAGGGTGACTTGGACATTGTCATCTCTGTCCATGGATATATGATTGGGTCTCTGAGATAGGGTGTCAGGTCTAGAGAAAAGTTTTCCAGGAATGTGGACCATTTTGAGGTCATAGTTGGAAAGGTCTAGTAGCTACTGGGCTTGCCAGTGGTTGAGATTTTGTGGGCTTTGGAAGTAGATGAGATTCTTGTGGTCAGTGAAAACCTGGGTGGGAAATGGGGTACCTTGAAGATAGTGGCACCATGCCTTGAGTCTTCAGAGGACAGCTAAGAGTTCTTGGTTATAGATGTCATAGTTTTGTTCAGCTGGGAAGAACATCTGCAAGAGGTAGGAGCAGGGGTGCCAGTCCCCATTGGTGTTGGTTTGTAGGAGGGTGGCTCCAGTGGCATGCTTTGAGGCATCAGTAGCTATGGTAAATGGTCAAGACATGTTTAGGAGTCACAGGATGGATTTGATGAGAAAGAGTATCTTTAGCTGGTCAAAGGCCCTCTGATGAGAGGCATTCCACTCCCATACTTGGGCTTTCTTGGTGAGGTCTAGGAGGGGGTGGGCCACATTGGTGAAGTTGGGATAAATCTTCAGTAGAAGTTGGCAAATCCAAGAAAAGATCAGACATCTTTGACCTTCTCAAGTATGGGCCAACTGGTGATTCCATCAAGTTTTACTGAGTCCATTGCTACCTGCCTGGGGTGGACTACCATCCCTAGGTACTCCACCTCTTGGGCTCTGAAGGTGCACTTTTTGAGGAGATCCAGCTTTTCCATTCATTGGAGGACTCATCATGTTCTTTCCTTGTGCACTTCTTCATCTGAGAAGAAGATAAGGAGGTCATCCATATAAATGACCAACCATCCTTTGGTGATCATGTTGTGGAAGAAGTCATTCATGAACCTTTGAAAGGTGATGAGAGAGTTGGTGAGACCAAAGAACATGACAGTGGGTTTGAAGAGGCCTTGGTGGGTGATGAAGGTGGTCTTCTGTTGGTGACCATCTTTGATGCATACATTGTTGCACCCCCATTGAACATCAAACTTGGTGAAGACATTCACATCTTTGAGCTTGTTGATGAGGTCAGAGATCAGGGGATGGGGGTAGGTATTATGAATGATATGTTCATTGAGGTATCAGTATCTTGGCAGGGTCTTAGTTTGCTGTTCTTCTGAACAAAGAAGAAGGGTGATGCCTGGGGAGAGTTTGAGGGGTGGATTTTTCCTAAGGTGAGATTCTCATTGATGAATATGTCTGCTGCCTTCCTTTCATCAGGTAACAGGGAATACAGTTTTTCCACATTTGGAGTAAAGGATTCTGTCATATACCAGATTTTTACCAAGTCCACTCCAACCCTTTGAATCCATCTCCAGTCTCACATCCACCAACTCCAATGCTATCTCACTTGGAGCTAAACTCTGAGACTCCAGAGATGCCCTTAGCAATATCCTCATATGTCATCTCCATTCCTATTACATACTCTTTCTCTATTTGTATTAGTCTCACTCTTGTTTCCCCTCCAATCCTATGTACACTGCTTCAGCCTTCATACTTCTGGTGTACTGCTCCAGTTCACCTATGATTCTGATTCTGTCACTTACCAATCCATTACAAAGAACACTTAGTAATACATCTCTGAACTCCATATATAAACTTGTAGAATTACTCTGTATTTTCTTCAGTTCAAATATTGACTATTTCCAACTTCTGATTTCTGATCAGTCTCCTCTGACAATCCCCTCTGAATCTCCAAGAGTCTTGAAAACTCTTCCTCATCTCCTCATTGCAATCCTCATTGTTGTTTACAACATCAACCATGACAACTCCAATCCTCCAACCTCCAGCCTCCAAAATCAGGGCAACAATTCTGAGCAAGGGTGCACCATGTACAGTGAAGCCAAGCCCCAGCCCCCTAGCATAACTCCAAGGTTTCAGAGTCAGCTCCAGAGTTGACCTGGCTTTAACAGATTCCTGGAGATTAATCTGGTGGTCATAAGGTTGGGTAGGAGGTAGCCAGTTGCTAGTCTCATCTGAGAATACCTGTTGGAATATGGAGTATTGTTTAGGGAGAGTTATCAAGGGTTTGGTTTTCTTGGCTGCAGTGGCAAATTCCATGGTGGTGATGATCTTTCTGACTATCTTTGCATGGAATAAGGATCCCAGTGGGGAGATCCTCAACCTGAAGCATGTGACTTGGTTAATAGTGGCCCATCCTCAAGTCTGTGTGCAGAACTTGCTTTCTGTTTCTCTACCAAGGTATTCATGTAACTGTTTGTGATGAACAATGTGGACCATCTGGTGTTTTGGGGGTTGGGGCAGGTGTTTCTCCTTTTCCTTGGTATCCTGAGTAAAGGCTTGGTAGAGTTTCTTTGACTGGTCTAAGTTTTCCAAGATTGTCAGGGTTTGGCAATTCCAATTGATGGAGGGGTTGGTGAAGTGGAGTCAGGATAGTGTGAGGATGATATTTTCATTACCACATGCCATGACATGGTATAGAACTTCCTGAATAATGTCCTCAATGTTGGTGAAGAGGGTAGTCATGAATCAGATAGCCCCATTCATGTTAATTGACTGACTTATGTTTCATATGGGTATGGGAGTGTCCAGATATTTCATAGGGAGTCTATGTTTTCTGATGAAACCTCAGTCAATGCAGGAGATATCTGCACTGCTATCCACTAGGGCTTGGATGTTGACAGTTTTCATAGTGCATGTAAGTATGTATGACCAGTTGCAAAAGGATTCTCATGGATTTCTTGGTCAGAGATACTACTACAGGAGCACAAGTTAAATGAGGAGAGACCCACATTGAGGGAGTTCTCTGTTCTAAAAACTCTGTTGGGTAGAAACCTTGTTCACCACCTCATCCTCTTCATTATCATCTTTGACATCTATCAGGTTGGAAATCTCCATAGGGACTCCTTAGATCTTCTTTGGCTGCACTGGTGTTCTGCTTCTTTGGAAGACAGTACATTGCTTCATCATATGGCCTCTCTCCCTGCATTGCAGGCATTGGCCCTCTTCAAAGCACTTCTTGCATTCTTCTGGGGTGAGCTTTGCCACCTTCTTGGCAATTTGATCTATATCCATGGCATTAGGGTCTTTTGTGGGAGTGGTAGGGGTGGGGTGGTAATGCAGAGTCTGGAAAGGTTTCTTGTGGTATTGGGTGATGTCTGCTGCTCTCTGTGTGTTATTGTCTTTTTCAGCTAAGTTGGCCATGTAGGAATTTTCACCTCAAATCCACCTGCCAACTTCACTCAACCATTTCATGCCAACTGCTGCACAGAATTCAAAGAAAGGATGAGTGTTGGGCTTCAATGATCATGTACAATATGATCCATGAGATCTGTATATGAAAATATGAATTTTGAAATTCTGGAACTTTACACTGCCAGGACTTTCAATAGGAAAACATTTTTGGATCAGTGGGACAGAAAATCAATGTATATTGGTATGGAAACAAACAATGAATACTCTAATCATGAAGTGGGAGTGGCTCTGATCATCTCTGATGCTAACTTTCCCAAGTCTTGCTTTGCATACTGCATGATAAGAAGAGCAGTACCACAGGGTACATTGAGCATGTCCTGAAGCTCATTCCACAATATAGATTCACCAGACAGCTGCAAGAGGCAAAGAAAACCTTCCTGTTTGAAGATGGGGGCAAATTAAGCAAAACCTATCTTGTCTTTGCCCTGCTCCTTGTGATCATCAAGTGACTTGAGCCAAGTGGACATACTGGGTATCCTGGCAAATGGTATGTTGTCAATCAATAACATAGACATTGCATCAGTGTAAGTTGTTGCATTGGAGAAAGTGGGAGATGTGGAGTGGCTAGAATCAGGCCCCTTGGATGGAAAATGAACTGCCACAGGTGGTGCTGGCATGTTGGCATTGCCAGGCTGAGCAATAGGTGCCAGTGGATGCAAGTATCCACCCCCAGGCCACTCTTGAGTCCCCA
Source organism: Retiboletus flavoniger (assembly GCA_038089835.1). Classification (NCBI taxonomy): domain Eukaryota; kingdom Fungi; phylum Basidiomycota; class Agaricomycetes; order Boletales; family Boletaceae; genus Retiboletus; species Retiboletus flavoniger. The sequence continues at coordinate 23,503 of JBBPLO010000237.1, forward strand.
GATAATCTGGCACTTGGAGTGTGACTCCCCATGGTAATGGTAAAACAATAACCTGAAGAGGTGCTGGTGCTGGATAGGGATATCCTCCAGAAGGATTGAACATAGAAAGTGAATAGTCTGATCCAATGGTTGCAGATGGCTGAGTTTGGATCTATGGCCTCATGACATGAAGATACAATGTTGCAGGTTTGTTGTCAACTGTTTCAATACTGTTTATCCAAAAATAGGCACTCAGAAAATGAATGATAGTAGTGATCATCATACAACATACAGTGAGCTCAAAAACCATTGCAATGTTTTGCAGTTTTGGACTGGTGGCAATGTAGCACTTCATAGCGTGGGAATCCCGCTTAGGATTGGTGGGATCGGGTAAAATACTCATCCTTGGCTTTCTAATGGTGCCTGGATCATGTGATTTGGCCAAGTGGCTGTGGAGATATGCCCATTTCAGTACAGCAAACTCATTGTAACAGTTTTTAAGCTTTTGACATGGAAGATGAAATCACAATCAAACCAAGGCATATTTGGTATTGTTTGGTCATGAAAACAAGGGTACATGTTTAAACATTATGTCTGAGTTCAAAAAAATTCACACACCTCTTTGTTTTCAACCACAACCATCATGAGATCACTCTCTTCCACTCAAAAGAACTTCATCCTCTCTATGCTTGATGCTGGCCAGTCTGCTCACTCCATTGCATCTACTACTGGTGTCAATGTCTCTACCATCTCCATACTTTTCTCCAAAGAGCATTCTGAGGTCCAGAAGTCCACTGGAGGTTGCCCAACCAAGCTTTCCCCTACCAATATTTGCCATGTCATTCATCTTCTCACTTCTCAGAAGGCAGAAAATGCAGTCCAGATCACCCATACTCTTACCAATATTATCAACCAGCCTCTCTCTCCTAGTACAGTTCATCTTCACCTGAAAAAGACTGGTATGAAGGCTGTAGTCAAGTCCAAATGCCCTCTTTTCTCTGCCAGGCATCACAAGGCTCATTTGGACTTTGCCTATGCTCACAAGGATTGGACTGTGGATGACTGGAAAAGGGTAGTATGGTCTGATGAGACTAAAGTCAATCGCCTAGGGTCAGATGGAAGGAAATGGGTGTGGAAAAAGCCAGGTGAAGGACTGAATGACAGATTGGTAGAGGGAACTGTCAAGTTTGAAGGAGGCTCTTTGATAATGTGGGGCTGTATGACTTGGGAGGGAGTTGGATATGCTGCCAAGATTGATGGTAGGATGGATGGAGACTTTTACATTCAGATATTGAAGGATGAACTGCTGAATACCCTGCAGTATTTTGGTTTCAATTCTCCTGACATCATCTTTCAGCAAGACAATGATTCCAAGCACACCTGCAAAAGGGTCAAGGAGTGGCTAGAGGAGCAGGATTTTCACACCATGGTATGGCCTGCACAGTCTCCTGACTTAAACCCCATTGAACACCTGTGGTGTTATCTCAAAAGGAGGCTTGCAGAGTATGAACACCCTTCTAGTGGGATTCATGAGTTGTGGGATAAGATTCAGGTGGAGTGGGAGAAGATATGAGTTGCAGAGTGTCAGAATCTGATTGAAAGCATACCTAGGAGGATTCAGGCAGTGCTTAAGGCAAAAGGAGGCTATACAAAGTACTAATATACCCCAAATATCTCCTGGATTTTAAAAGCTCAAAAACTGTTACAATGATATTGCTGTATTGAAATGGGCATATCTCCACAGCCACTTGGCAAGCTCACATGATCCAGGCACCATTAGAAAGCCAAGGATGAGTATTTTACCCGATCCCACCAATCCTAAGCGAGATTCCCACGCTATGAAGTGCTACATTGGCACCAGTCCAAAACTGCAAAACATTGCAATGGTTTTTGAGCTCACTGTACAATCCCATGAGTCCAGAATGACATCTGACTATGAGTCAATACTGACAAGGAAGATCTGGAAGATCAAATCATAGTCATGTCATTTGAGGAGCCAAGTATGCACCAGGTTCACATCAGCAGATTGAATCATGGTCACACCATCCGGGGAGCCAAGCATGTGCCAGCTGCACATCACCAAGCATGTAACTATCAGCACCCTTCAAGTTGTCATGATGCAAAACAAACCACATTGCACAACAGGATGATAAGCATTACAACAGAGTATCTATACACAGCCACAATGTCTAAACCACCCAAATGAATCCTGGGGAGTAATAGTATACAAAGCCCTAAGGAGTGTTGCATATACACTAAGCAACAAAACTGTTGCAATGTTTGTAACACTTGGACTGTGAAGCAAATATCTAGTGATTCATTGATGCTAGATCCCCTAACCTGGGTACCATTAGAAAGCCCTCATAAAGGGCTATCCAAATATATATACATTTATTATGTAATGTTTACTATATCAGGC